>CM042854.1:16192072-16482310 GCA_023658055.1 Thaleichthys pacificus
AGAGCCCTGTAACCAGAAGACTTGAAACTAATTTCTGTCAGAGAAAAAAGAAAAAGTTTAGGGCTCTGACTATATTAGAACCCACAACCCTTCACATAGCAGCCCTGCGTCTCATCCTACTAAGCCATTCACAGACTTAGACTTTTGCGCGTTCAGTTTTTGTATCACAAAATAAGACATTTCTCCATATGGCAAGCATTGTCAGATTTGGTTAAAGTTCAAACAGTTGTAATTTAGTCCTATTTATATATGGGACATAAAAACGGGACAACGGGATGACTGGGTTGCTGCTGTAAAGAATAGCTTACTCGTAGTGCTTTAAAAAGGTTGTTTGGGGTGCCATAACTTGTCATGGAAGGGAATTTCAAATCATGCCTAGCATCAGTGGCGATATGTCCTGGCTTAGGTAACTGAAATGAATTTGCGCAAGGGATTCACCTGAATAATCAATATACGTACTTCATTCGAGCTAACTTGGTTGTGAATCTGACACTATGCCTACGTAGACTACAAGTAGCTAGCTACGGTGGTGAACCTGGCTTGTTTTGCAGTGGTTTACACAGTCTCACTAAACAGATGATCGGAGTGTTGTAATGGGCTCAAATAAACACTCATTGCTATGTTTTACAACCGGAGGATTGACGGGAAGACTAGAAACCGTTCTGTCAAAAAAAATATATATATTGCCTTTGACTGGTTTTGAACTTACAACCCTTCATTTACCAGCACAACATATCATCCAATTGAGCCATTCTCAGAACTTGACTTCCCTATGTTCAGTAACTGGATAACAAAATGAGACGTTTCTCCAATGGCAAGCATTGTCAGATTTGGTTAAAATTCAAACAGCTGTAATTTAGTCGTATTTGAATATGGGACATAAAAATGGGACAACGGGATGACTGGGTTGCTGCTGTAAATAATAGCTTACTAGTAGTGCTTTAAAAAGGTTGTTTGGGGTGTCATAACTTGTCCTGGAAGGGAATTTCAAATCATGCCTAGCATCAGTGGCGATTTGTCCTAGTTTAGGTTACTGAAATGAATTTGTGCAACAGGCAAGGGATCCACCTGAACAATCAATATACTTCATTAAAGCTAACTCAGTTGTGAATCTGACACTACCATGCATAGACTCCAAGTAGCTAGCTACTGTGGTAAACCTGTGTTGTTTTGCAGTGGTTTACACAGTCTCGCTAAACAGATGATCAGAGTGTTGTTATGGGCTCAAATAAACACTCCTTGCAATGTTTTACAACCGGAGGATAGACCGGAAGACTAGAAACCGTTCTGTCCCAACATTTTTTTTTGCCTTTGACTGGTTTTGAACCTACAACCCTACGTTTACCAGCAAAACATCTCATCCAATTGAGCCATTCTCAGATCTGGACTTGGCCACTTTCAGTAACTGGATAATAAAATAAGGCAAGCATTGTCAGATTTGGTCCAAGCTCAAACAGCTGTAATTCAGTCATATTTTGACATATCAAGGTGAAACTTTGCAGGGTACTTCAGGGGGGTGTCACCTTAAAGCCTATTAGGTTTGAAAAACCATCATTCAAAATGACATTTGATTTAGTGACACAAACATATTGACGCAATGTGGACATTTACATAAATACACCCCTTTCAGCCATTTTGTATTTGATTCAATTGTCTTAAGTAACATTTTTAAATACATAAATGATACATATCTGTACAAAATTCCAAGTCAATTAGAATTTTGGTTCAAGAGAAGAGGGATTTTGAAGGTTTTCCCAAATTATCACTGTACAGGAAAATCCATCATGGTGGACCTTATGGGTCCTTGAGGCTTTTTTGTTCCTCGTGAAAGATGAGGCATGCACACCAAGGTTCAGAAGAAGAGGAGCAATGGGGTGGAAATGCCATCACTTTGAAAAGTGGACATTTGGGCGTGGCCTGTGGCGCCCCCTATTGTCTGATGTGGGCCAGTCTGTGTTTGGGCGGTATTTGTGGCATGTTGTATCAATATGCCAAATTTCAAAACTTTTTACCAATGTGTTCATGAGATAAATTACAAGAATAATAATAATAAATATAGCTGCAAGCAGCGATGCGGGTTCCTCCGCAAAATGGCAAAATATTATAAACATGTACACTGTCGAAGATCGAGAGTTGGACAACAAGAGAGCAAAGCTACTTCATGTTTGGGCAACAACAGGCTGAATGGGGATTTGAACTCATGAGAATAAGGTTACAAGTCAGTCTCTCTATCCTCTCTGCTACACACCAACTGTTGAAATTGTATGAATAGAAAGGGCAGAGTATTAGCTTTGGTCAGCTTTGGGACAAAGGTTAAGAAACGGTTGACATTTCAAGGTGAAATTTCATGAAATTGTGCATGGTATTTCAGAATGATGTCATCCTGTTTAACTGAACAGATAATCAAAATTATGACAGGCCAAAAGATAATGGCTGGATTCCAACCAACTACCTTATACTTTCCAGGTCACCATGCCAGCCCATTGAGCTATTCTCAGTGTTGAATATTGTCATGTTCAGTTACTGTATAAAAAAGTAAGCTGTTTCTCCTGTGGTAAGCGTTGTTAGATTCAGCCTAAGTTGAAACTGCTTGTACATTTCCTATAAAAACGGGACAACGGGATGACTGGGTTGCTGCTGTAAAGAATAACTTTCTCATCGTTTTTTTAAACAGGTTGTTTGGAGTGCCATAACTTGTCATGGAAGGGAATTTTAAATCATGCCTAGCATCAGTGGGAATGTGTCCTGGCTTAGGTTACTGAAATGAATTTGTGCAACAGGCAAGGGATCAACCTGAACAATCAATTTACTTCATTAGAGATAACCATTAGAGTTATCTCTACCATGCGTAGACTACAAGTAGCTAGCTACTGTGGTGAACCTGGCTTGTTTTGCAGTTGTTTACACAGTCTCGCTAAACAGATGATCAGAGTGTTGTGATGGGCTCAAATAAACACGCATTGCTATGTTTTTACTACCGGAGTATTGATCGGAAGACTAGAAACCGTTTTGTCAGAATAAAAAATTAAAAACTATGCCTCTGACTGGTTTTGAACATTAAACCCTTTGCTTACCAGCACAACATCTCAGCCAATTGAGCCATTCCCAGACATGGATTACACAAAACTGGATAATAAAAAAAGCTGTTTCTCCAATGGCGAGCATTGTCAGATTTGGTCGAAGTTCAAACAGCTGTTATTCAGTCATATTTCGACATATCAAGGTGAAACTTTGCATGGTACTTCAGGGGCATGTCACCTTAAAGCCTATTAAGTTTGAACCATCCTTCAAAAATACATTTGATTTAGTGACTCAAACATATTGAGGCAATGTGTACATTTATATAAATACACCCCTTTCAGCCATTTTGTATTTGATTCAATTTTCTTAAGTAACTTTTTAAATACGTCAATGATACATATCTGTACAAAATCTCAAGTCAATCAGGTCTTTGGTTCAAGAGAAGAGGAATTTTTAAGGTTTTCCAAAATTATCACTGTACAGGAAAATCCATCATGGCGGACCTTATGGGTCCTTGAGGCTTTTTTGTTCCTCATGAAAAATGAGGCATGCACACCAAGATTCAGAAGAATTGGAGCAATGGGGTGGAAATGGCATCACTTTGAAAATTTGACTTTTGGGCGTGGCCTGTGGCGCCCCCTATGGTCTGATGTGGCCCATATTTGGTGTGGGGGTACCCACTTGGACGTAGTATCAATGTGCCAAGTTAGAACATTTATGACAAGGGACTTTTTGAGATATTGGGGCGCAAGGAGAAGAAAAATAATAATAAGAATACTAACAAAAACAATAGGTTCCCTCCTACCGGAGGAACCCTAAATATAGCTGCAAGCAGCGATGCGGGTTCCTCCGCAAAATGGCAAAATATTATAAACATGTACACTGTCGAAGATCGAGAGTTGGACAACAAGAGAGCAAAACTACTTCATGTTTGGCCAACAACAGGCTGAATGGGGATTGGAACTCATGAGAATAAGGTTACAAGTCAGTCTCTCTATCCTCTCAGCTACACACCAACTGTTGAGATTGTATGAATAGAAAGGGCAGAGTATTAGCTTTGGTCAGCTTTGGGACAAAGGTTAAGAAACGGTTGACATTTCAAGGTGAAATTTCATGAAATTGTGCATGGTATTTCAGAATGATGTCATCCTGTTTAACTAAACAGATAATCAAAATTATGACAGGCCAAAAGATAATGGCTGGATTCCAACCAACTACCTTATACTTTCCAGGTCACCATGCCAGCCCATTGAGCTATTCTCAGTGTTGAATATTGTCATGTTCAGTTACTGTATAAAAAAGTAAGGTGTTTCTCCTGTGGCAAGCGTTGTTAGATTCAGCCAACGTTGAAACAGCTTTAATTCAATCATATTTTGACATACCAAGGTGAAATTGTTTGTGGTACTTCAGAAAGATGTCATCCTGTTTAACTGAACAGATAATCAAAATTATGACAGGCCAAAAGATAATGGCTGGATTCCAACCAACTACCTTATACTTTCCAGGTCACCATGCCAGCCCATTGAGCTATTCTCAGTGTTGAATATTGTCATGTTCAGTTACTGTATAAAAAAGTAAGCTGTTTCTCCTGTGGTAAGCGTTGTTAGATTCAGCCTAAGTTGAAACTGCTTGTACATTTCCTATAAAAACGGGACAACGGGATGACTGTGTTGCTGCTGTAAAGAATAACTTTCTCATCGTTTTTTTAAACAGGTTGTTTGGAGTGCCATAACTTGTCTTGGAAGGGAATTTTAAATCATGCCTAGCATCAGTGGCAATGTGTCCTGGCTTAGGTTACTGAAATGAATTTGTGCAACAGGCAAGGGATCAACCTGAACAATCAATTTACTTCATTAGAGATAACCATTAGAGTTATCTCTACCATGGGTAGACTACAAGTAGCTAGCTACTGTGGTGAACCTGGATTGTTTTGCAGTGGTTTACACAGTCTCGCTAAACAGATGATCAGAGTGTTGTGATGGGCTCAAATAAACACGCATTGCTATGTTTTTACAACCGGAGGATTGATCGGAAGACTAGAAACTGTTTTGTCAGAATAAAAAATTAAAAACTTGCCTCTGACTGGTTTTGAACATTAAACCCTTTGCTTACCAGCACAACATCTCAGCCAATTGAGCCATTCCCAGACATGGATTACACAAAACTGGATAATAAAAAAAAGCTGTTTCTCCAATGGCGAGCATTGTCAGATTTGGTCGAAGTTCAAACAGCTGTAATTCAGTTATATTTCGACATATCAAGGTGAAACTTTGCATGGTACTTCAGGGGCATGTCACCTTAAAGCCTTTTAAGTTTGAACCATCCTTCAAAAATACATTTGATTTAGTGACACAAACATATTGAGGCAATGTGTACATTTACATAAATACACCTCTTTCAGCCATTTTGTATTTGATTCAATTTTCTTAAGTAACGTTTTTAAATACGTCAATGATACATATCTGTACAAAATCTCAAGTCAATCAGATCTTTGGTTCAAGAGAAGAGGAATTTTTAAGGTTTTCCAAAGTTATCACTGTACAGGAAAATCCATCATGGCGGACCTTATGGGTCCTTGAGGCTTTTTTGTTCCTCATGAAAAATGAGGCATGCACACCAAGTTTCAGAAGAATTGGAGCAATGGGGTGGAAATGCCATCACTTTGAAAATTTGACTTTTGGGCGTGGCCTGTGGCGCCCCCTATGGTCCGATGTGGCCCATATTTGGTGTGGGGGTACCCACTTCGATGTAGTATCAATGTGCCAAATTAGAAAATTTATGACCAGGGACTTTTTGAGATATTGAGGCGCAAGGAGAAGAAAAATAATAATAAGAATACCATCAATAACAATAGGTTCCCTCCTACCGGAGGAACCCTAATAAGAATACCATCACATTACATTACATTTACATTTAGTCATTTAGCAGACGCTCTTATCCAGAGCGACTTACAGTAAGTACAGGGACATTCCCCCCGATATTCCCGACATTCCCCCATCAATAACAATAGGTTCCCTCCTACCGGAGGAACCCTAAATATAGCTGCAAGCAGCGATGCGGGTTCCTCCGCAAAATGGCAAAATATTATAAACATGTACACTGTCGAAGATCGAGAGTTGGACAACAAGAGAGCAAAGCTACTTCATGTTTGGGCAACAACAGGCTGAATGGGGATTTGAACTCATGAGAATATGGTTACAAGTCAGTCTCTCTATCCTCTCTGCTACACACCAACTGTTGAGATTGTATGAATAGAAAGGGCAGAGTATTAGCTTTGGTCAGCTTTGGGACAAAGGTTAAGAAACGGTTGACATTTCAAGGTGAAATTTCATGAAATTGTGCATGGTATTTCAGAATGATGTCATCCTGTTTAACTGAACAGATAATCAAAATTATGACAGGCCAAAAGATAATGGCTGGATTCCAACCAACTACCTTATACTTTCCAGGTCACCATGCCAGCCCATTGAGCTATTCTCAGTGTTGAATATTGTCATGTTCAGTTACTGTATAAAAAAGTAAAGTGTTTCTCCTGTGGCAAGCGTTGTTAGATTCAGCCAACGTTGAAACAGCTTTAATTCAATCATATTTTGATATACCAAGGTGAAATTGTTTGTGGTACTTCAGAAAGATGGCATCCTGTTGAACTAAACAGATAATCAAAATTATGACAGGCCAAAAGACTATGGCAGGATTCCAACCTACGACCTTATACTTTACAGGTCACCATCCCAGCCCATTGAGCTATTCTCAGTGTTGAATATTGTCATGTTCAGTTACTGTATAAAAAAGTAAGCTGTTTCTCCTGTGGTAAGCGTTGTTAGATTCAGCCTAAGTTGAAACTGCTTGTACATTTCCTATAAAAACGGGACAACGGGATGACTGGGTTGCTGCTGTAAAGAATAACTTTCTCATCGTTTTTTTAAACAGGTTGTTTGGAGTGCCATAACTTGTCATGGAAGGGAATTTTAAATCATGCCTAGCATCAGTGGGAATGTGTCCTGGCTTAGGTTACTGAAATGAATTTGTGCAACAGGCAAGGGATCAACCTGAACAATCAATTTACTTCATTAGAGATAACCATTAGAGTTATCTCTACCATGCGTAGACTACGGGTAGCTAGCTACTGTGGTGAACCTGGCTTGTTTTCAGAATCAGAATCAGAATCAGAATCAGAATTGGATTTATTCGCCATGAAAGCTTGCACAGACAAGGAATTTGCTTTGGCAGGAAGGTGCATACAATAAACATATAGGGACCTAAAATTTAAATATGTGGACTATCTATACTAAGGGTACATAAACTAGCAGTACTAAGTGGAATTATAATTAAATAAGATATACAATAAAAATAAAGATATACAATAAAAGCTAAAAAAATAAGTTGCCAAATTTACAATATAAAAATACAAATATTACAAAAAATACAAATGTACAAGATACAATTTTGCAATGCAGTGCAAGAGCAGTGGTTTTGCAGTGGTTTACACAGTCTCGCTAAACAGATGATCAGAGTGTTGTGATGGGCTCAAATAAACACGCATTGCTATGTTTTTATAACCGGAGGATTGATCGGAAGACTAGAAACCGTTTTGTCAGAATGAAAAATTTAAAACTATGCCTCTGACTGGTTTTGAACATTAAACCCTTTGCTTACCAGCACAACATCTCAGCCAATTGAGCCATTCCCAGACATGGATTACACAAAACTGGATAATAAAAAAACCTGTTTCTCCAATGGCGAGCATTGTCAGATTTGGTCGAAGTTCAAACAGCTGTAATTCAGTCATATTTCGACATATCAAGGTGAAACTTTGCATGGTACTTCAGGAGCATGTCACCTTAAAGCCTATTAGTATATGGTACTTCAGAGAGATGTCATCGTGAACCTTATTAGGTTTGAAAAACCATCATTCAAAATGACATTTGATTTAGTGACACAAACATATTGAGGCAATGTGTACATTTACATAAATACACGCCTTTCAGCCATTTTGTATTTGATTCAATTGTCTTAAGTAAAATGTTTAAATACGTCAATGATACATATCTGTACAAAATCTCAAGTCAATTAGGTCTTTGGTTCAAGAGAAGAGGAATTTTTAAGGTTTTCCAAAATTATCACTGTACAGGAAAATCCATCATGGCGGACCTTATGGGTCCTTGAGGCTTTTTTGTTGTTAAGAAGAATTGGAGCAATGGGGTGGAAATGCCATCACTTTGAAAATCGGACTTTAGGGCGTGGCCTGTGGCGCCCCCTACAGTCGAAGGTGTCCCATATTTGGTGTGGGGGTACCCACTCGGATGTAGTATCAATGTGCCAAATTAGAACATTTATGACAAGGGACTTTTTGAGATATTGAGGCGCCAGGAGAAGAAAAATAATAAGAATAAGAATAATAATACCATCAATAACAATAGGTTCCCTCCTACCGGAGGAACCCTAATAAGAATACCAACAATAACAATAGGTTCCCTCCTACCGGAGGAACCCTAATAAGAATACCAACAATAACAATAGGTTCCCTCCTACCGGAGGAACCCTAATAATAAGAATACCATCAATAACAATAGGTTCCCTCCTACCGGAGGAACCCTAATAATACCAACAATTACAATAGGTTTCCTCCTGACGGAGGAATCCTAACAATAAAGGCCACTATAAAGGCCACATCCACATTCCACAGTGGAACCATTTTCAAGGCAGAGACAATGTTTCCTGCTCTACCAATGGCAGGCTACCTGTTTACAATCAATGCTAGAGTAAACTACAGTTACATGTCAGATGGCATCATTAAACCGACCAACAAAACCAGTTTATCTGTTGCAGGCCTGCTAATATCTGTGTATCCGTTCATAAGTGCCTGGCTTAACATTAACAACATTCTCCCAGCCTTGGGTAAGTCTAATCGGTCTTGTTTGCTTTTTGACAATAAATACAGCTTCCACAACTTTGAACATCCTCCACTTCTGCATCCTATTCAGTATGGATGTGGAGAGGTCTATTCTATTTAACTTTTTCCATGTCCTCTGCCCTTACAGGCAACGTCAGAGTACACCCTATGTCTACCAATCCTGCTCCTGAGCCACAAGCAGAGACACTGAAACAAGAGGGTAACTATCAATCAACCATGTTTGTAGTTTTCCACATTTTTGTTTAGAAGTAAGCTCTCATTGAACAGTCCCATTAAATCTATCAAACGTTCAAATCCATAAGATTTGTTTTTTCTAATAAAAAAATGTATGACGGCAACAGACCTTGATAAATATTCCACAATAGGCTCCCTCAGGTGTTCAAGAAGAAAGCAAGAAATTTGAACAGTTGGGAGCTAGCTGGGGCATTGTCATGAACTAAATCAGGAGCATGGATGTTGTGACTAAAACCAGAGCCAGTACATTGAAGAGTGGATACATTTTGGTCCTCACACCCTCATACTTTGTGATGAGATGGAAATGGCCTCCAGCAGCAACCAGAGCAGAGACAAACGTGGATTTTTTAGTCCCAGGGAATCACCACCACAATTTACTCACAGTAGTTCATCTCAAGTGACGTGTGACAGGTGTATGGACCAGAAACCTTTCCCAAAAAGACTGCAATACAGTTATGTGACATGGTCCAGATAAGACATTGCTTACTGTCAGATTTACTGTCCTCTCCAGATATTTATGACAAAGCCATAGACTGACGTGCTAGAGGTTGTCAATCGCTGATCAATCCATAGTTACATTGGTTCATTGTTTAAATATTGGTGCATCTCCTTGGTTCTTTGCTGTGGGCCACTTCTCACAGCAACTCAGAGCCAGTTGAATCTGGAGTACTCTAAGAGTCGCATGGGGACTTTTGTGGATCCTGGACATGTGGCAGAGGTATCCCCAGATGAGGGGTATGTACACGCGCACACACACACATGTATGAAAACGTGCATCTCACTTGTTCCATTTAAAAGCTTCACATTTTAGCCATTGCCAGGACAAGCAAAGTTAAAAGCAACATCTGGGGTATTGGGCATGCTCATTCTGACATACACCATCACATTTGCTTGCTTCCACTGAGTGTGAGCATTTTCAACATCAAACCAAAAAAGGTTTTCGAATGAGAGGCAAAAAATGTCAAGCACTTTGAGTGCTATATAAATGCAGTCCATTTACCATTACAAGAGAAATGGGCCATTTTCCAAAAATAAAAGTATGCTGCTGATCAAGTTGCATTTTATGCTGCTGCCATGGTAACATATTCCCCTTATTTCATTTATGTGGGACCGTCATTCATCAGCCTTGTGGAACATGCATGTCTGATCTAGTTTGACACTCACTGATGACACAAAGAAACACACACACATGCTCTTCCCATGTCCTTCCTCCATCTCTCCTTCACAAACATGCGTGCAAAGGTGAGACTTTAGACCTAACACACACTGCAATCATTCTGTTGTAGGACATCTTCAGACATGCCAGACATCTTGTCCAGGAGGAAGTTCAAGCAGACCTCCGGTGATCCAGACCTCCCATGATGCCTGCAAACACATATATGGGCAGAGAAGTGTTTTCTGTCTTTGAAACTAAAGGCCGAATTATACTTCTCCGACTCCGTTACGGACAGACGGAGTCGGACGGATTGGTTGAATTTATAGTACTCCGAAGGCTGTGGGTGCTGAAAACACTTCACTGCCAGAAGAGTAGGTGGCGCTGCACTGCGATGCTAGCTAGGTTATCGAAAAGTCAGAGCAAATTTACGGTCTGACAGTACGTGTGTAGCCTATGTTTTTTTGTTGTTGTGCTTTTAGCCGTTTCATCAATAAAATAAGCACATTTTCAGCAACTACACTGCCCATTTCTCGTCACATTTTAATTCAGATGCTGATTTACATGTACTGTTTAGCTGAAATATGAATTATAAAAACGTACAGCAATGGCGGTCAAAGGATTCTGTTCGTCTTCTTGGTCACGACAACCCCGCCCCCGCCCCTGACGCAAGCGGTTCTTAATACGGACCAATCACAGCCAAGGGGTATCCGTAAAATGACGGACGGACAGACGGATAGTCAGGAAAATCAGGAGGTGCACGTAGAGCTCTCCGAGAGGCTCGGAGAGGGCACGGAGAGGGAGTTCCTCGTCGGAGAGGGCGTTCCCTGTGTCCGTCTCCGTAAAAACGGAGAAGTATAAATTGGCCTTTAAGAAAACCTATTTCACTTTGTAGAATAGTGTTTTGTTGTAGTGCGTTTTTGCCTCAGTTACAGTGACAAGGTGGGTAATTGAATGCATTGTCGATGTTTGCCATGTTAGGATGGAGAATAGAATATATATCTAACCTTTAAATAATGTATGCTTGTTAACATCATTCAATCAAAATCCAGTTCTACAAGATCACTCATGTCACCAGAGTCCTTGTGTTGCTTGTCAGTTTGATTCCTTCCTCACTTGCCCTCTTTGGGATACACTCTTAGGGTTCAACAAACACCACATTGGCCAGTTGCACAACCAAAAATAATTTAAGATATTTAATAGTGTGTGTGATTGGTATTTGCACTGAGTGAGTTTAACTGATTCAACTCGGTTTCATTCATGTTGAGTGGTGAATTTAACCAGTTCATTACAGTTATCTCACAGGGTAATATAAGTAAAAAAAGACCTCTATGGGCTTGATGACTGGAGTCCATATAAGTCATCATGTCTGACTTTCAGTGGGGGTAGAAAACAGAGAAGAGGTGCTCTATATGAGAACGACCTACCTCCAGCTGTTTTTTTTTCTTAATTTTGGGAACCACCAGATAGCCGGCATCTTGAGATCTAAGTGTCCTTGCGGGGCAATAGGGTGCAAGGAGACCGGAGAGGTAGTGGTGCCAATACATGCAGAGATTTGTAAGTTAGTAGTAGAACTTTGAAGTCAGCTCTGGCTTGGATAGGGAGCCAGTGTAAAGAGACAAGAGTAGATGTTATGTGATCAAACTTTCTTGTTCTAGTCAATAGTCTAGCAGCAGCATTTTGCACCCGCTGTAAATTTTTTAGGTAGGTGATTGGGAGGCCAGAGAACAACACATTGCAGTAGTCCAATCGGGACGTAACAAATGCATGTATTAGTTTTTCAGCATCATCCTTTGAGAAGAATTTTCGTATTTTGGCAATATTATGTAGATGGAAAATGCAGTTCTGGTAATTTGCTTAATATGGTACTCAAACGAGTACCTTGTCAGCAGCGTGTGATTTGGCCGCTATAGTTTTAGAACTGTGAGCTGTCCTCGGACTTGCTGTTAAAGAGGTGTCAAAAGTATTCTCATTCTTTACTTAAATAGAAGTATAGACCAATTATTTGTTTGTAAACATTCGGGATGCGCTCGCAATATGGTGGCAGAAAACGTAGGGAAAGGTAGCCTTTATAACGGCTAGAGGATTACATGGATAATACAAATAGTTAGATTTAAAAAGACCAAAAAGGTCAAGGAGGACAGCCTTTAAGAGAGAAAGCGATTCCCAATTGATCTGTCACATCAGAATTTTGATTTGGGTCACGAAAGTCATGAGAATGTCGCCTGTAGACCGCATTGTCTTAGGCGGCAGCCAGTCTCTTGTCTTGATCGCGTCATGTCACAAAGTTCATAATTTTACAGTTCGGTCAATTCTACACCAAAGGTTTTACACCAAAAAAGTCAAGCAGGGCATCTTTCAAGAGATATGGGAATTCTGCTTTTAGCCAGCTGGTCCGATAATTTTTGTTATTTGTGTAAAACTGGCAATCTGAGTGAGACTGCGTCCCATGGCGTTATACTGTTTTGACGTTAAGGCCGAATTATACTACTCCGACTCCGTTATGGACAGACAGACGGACGGACGGAGTCGGACGGATTCGTTGAATTTATAGTACTCCGAAGGCTGTGGGTGCTGAAAACAATTCACCGCCAGAAGAGTAGGTGGCGCTGCACTGCGATGCTAGCTAGGTTATCGAAAACTCGGAGCAAATTTACAAATTAGCCGTTTCATCAATAAAATAAGCACATTTTCAGCAACTACACTGCCCATTTCTCGTCACATTTGAAGTCAGATGCTGATTTACATGTATTGTTTAGCTGAAATATGAATTGTAAAAACGTACAGCAATGGCGCTCAAAGGAGTCTGTTCGTCTTGTTGGTCACGGCCATAGATATATATAAAGACTAGATGTCTTACGGCGGAGTCTAGAACGTCCGCACATGGCGGCCATCTTGCTACAGTCAACTCGCTCACCCATAACATTGTGTTGATGCTACATGTACATTTTAAATGACCATAACTTGCTCAATTTTTGTTATCACGTAACAATAAAGAGTTCAGTATTAGGCTACGTGTATATTATAAACATCAGTCTCAATTTACTGTATATTTTGCGAAAGTACACCTTTATTATCCATATGAAAACGTTCAAACAATTCAGTTTAGCTAATGTTAGCTAACAGCTAACCAAACATAACTCACGCTTTACTCACTCCACCTAGTAAACCATAATATTATCCGTTTTCTTTGACTTGGCTATCACTTTCAACACATTTTACTATTGTACAACCAACCAGAGATCGAAATAATAGATATACATTCACAAATATGCATCTAAAACATCCGTCTTGTCTTTCGTCTCGTTTACGTGCGGCCATCTTGGATTTGTTTGTGTTCCGGCAACAAAGATGAACTTTGATGCTGTACCACTTGACCCCGTACACCTCAGTATTTTGTCGTGAGAACAGTACAGTAGGTTATCTCGTTGACCCTTTGACACCCACAATGCATTGAGTACTGATCAAAACAAAAAACATGGCAGCCTACATTATCGGTAACAGCCAAGTTAGCTTGTCGACAGCTTCACTACGATAATATATCATATCCATTCACTGTGGATCCACTTGTGTGAATATTTGAAAATCGGAACAGTAATGACAGTAATAAGTTATTTTAATAAATATTTTAAGTTAAAAAACCCACACCAACACGTTTCTTAATTTTTACCACAGTATCTTTTTACTCATTTCAGGTAAATGTCCAGGAAAGGGTACAATCTCATCACTGTCACGTTACATATCAAGGAAAATCATTAGCACAAACATTATTATTATTATTTTTTTTACTTTATTTGCAGACTCAAGGTCCAGATAGAAAAATACACATAACATATTACAAGGGGGGTACACACACACATAAATACATACAGACATACTGGCTACCACATATTACATAAGGGGAACATACAAAACATACACACATACATAGAAATATACATATAGCTCATACATATGCACAACAATTAAAACAGGTATATATGCGTGTTCCAGTGTTTCCAGAGTTTGGAGGTATATCTGGTATCACTAAGTGCAGGGTTGGTTAAGGCGGTTAAAATGGTATTCTTTGACTCTGTTAATCGGCACATAAATCTGTACATAAAATTCCTCAGCACAGCATGGAAGGTGGGAACATTATTCGTCACAAACAAATGGCTAGCACTGGTCCATCTTGGACACTTCAACAAGATTCTAAGTGCATCATTGTATGCCACTTTTATCTTATGCATCTTTGCTTTACTGTAGCTGCACCATAGGTGAGCTGTATACAGTGGAGTACAGTATGCTCTAAAAAGAGATGCTTTAACTTTGACATTACACATATGAAATTTGCGTGCCAGCATATTTGCTTGTCCATATAATTTACAGCACTGACGCTGTATGTCATCATCGTCACAAAAATCATCCCTGATGAAGTGACCCAGGTATTTTGCTTTAGCAACTACTTTCAGCTCTAGTTCATCCATATACAGATTAAAAAGAACAGGTGACAATATTCCACCTTGTCTAACCCCATTGGTAACTGGGAAAGGAGCCAAAGTTGTCTTCTCCCATCTCACTTGCATAGTTTGATGGGAGTACCAATAATGCAAGATACGTATTAGGTATGGGGGGACCCCTCGCTCTTGTAATTTCAAAAACAGTTTACCATGATTAACACGGTCAAAAGCTTTAGATGCATCAAGGAAACATAAAAACATTGTTGAACCATGGCTATTATACTTAAAAACAAGTTCTTTTAGTGCATATATACACAAATCTGTGCTATGTTTCTTTTTAAAACCAAATTGATTGTCAGTGGTTTTTATATGTTGTTGTAGTCTATCAAATTGAATTTGTTCTAACACTTTAGACAATATACTCACTAGAGCGATTGGCCTGTAGTTTTCTATGCTTGATACCTTACAGGTTTTGTCCTTAATAACTGGCACTAATAGTACAGGTAACATAGAATCAGGCAATATGCCATGCGCTAATAATCCAGAGAAACATATCGCAAGCAACACTGAGATTCTATGGCTTGCATACTTCAGGTGTTCATCTTATTTGGTCAAGACCAGTGACGTGCGGTGATGTCAGTAAGAGGCTAGGCACTGAATTATGAAAGCCAGATTACCTAATTTATTGTTAGGCTAATATGTCAAAACAGTAAACGCAGTAAACAGTACAAGCACTTGAAGCAGTACCCTACTACAGCCGCTGAATGTTAGCACAGCCATATAGCCAATCTTTTTTTCCATACCAGTCTGTTTGAAACGATCGAAAACATGTTGTCCCTTTTGCTGCAGTAGTCCATCTAAGTCTGGCGTTGACCTCCCTCTTGCTATTAACTCCTTTTTTGAATAAAATCGAGCTTGGAGAAATTCCTCAACTCGAATATCGGCAGACACCGCTGCTGTTATTTTGATTTGAATTTTGCGGGGATTACGCTTACAACGTAGCCAGTGTAATGACGTTAGCTGCGCAAATGTCCAGTAATATCTCGATTTTAATTGGTCCATGTTTGATACATAACGTAGATTATTACTGGCATAACATATTTACGTGCAAAGGCACAGAAGAGTTGTGCCTTTCGACGTACATGTTAAAGAATACAGGATCGAACATGAGTTTTTCGCTTGTCGTCCGCAATGAATGGACAGTAAAAGCACTGCTTATTCTACCATTTTTTTGTATTTGATTATGCGTAACTGCTACATGTGTCATCGTAACGTCTAAACAATTGGAATTACATACATATTGCATATATAAATCACAAGAATAATCAGTAAAAATACAAATACAAGTTTATTAAATAAAGTGATTTAATAAACATTTTCACGTTAGAATTTTGGCAGGGTACTCTCATCTTCCGAATAAACGTACCGGTACGTTTATTTTTTTTCACCCGAAAAATCCACCCGGTACATTCTTATTTTGGACGGTACGTTTATTTTTTGGGGGGGAAATCGAGACATAATTTTAGAAAATTCCATGAATTTTTTTCCGGAAGGGAAGATAAATTTGAACTCTTTGATGTGAAAACGTTAGCTACCTTAGCTAGCTAGCTACTGGCAAGTAGCTTACATTAGCTAACGACGTTAGCTACCAACTGAAGGTTGTCAGTGCAAGCTAGTAAATGTTAGCCAGAGCCTCATTATGGCTCTGATGTTAGCTCTAGCTACTGTACACTCACATAACGGTTCCCATTCAGCACACCAGCATGACAGTCACAACCTATAGACAACGAGCCTCTCATCGTCAAATACAAATCCCAGGGTATTTCCGTGGTTACCAGTGCGTCTTTCAGGATTGCATGCCGCACAAGACTCGGAATATGAGGTGCACGGGCAGTCATGTCTACTATAAGTTTGTTAAGGTATACCTGTAGTCATGGTTATTTGACAGATTTGTAACTATGTATTTCCAAGCTACAGGCATTGAAGTATTTTCCTAGCAATGCTTTATTTGGTAGTGGTTGTCATGTTGACTGTAAGCTGTTTTAGGAAAAGTGATAGTACTAGTACATGTATGTTTGTAACTAGACAGCCTCTTTTTTTTACTTTGTAATAACTATGTATTTCCAGTGGTTTTCATGTTATGTTGCAGTCATGTTGACTGTAAGTGTTTGAGGAAAAGTACTACCATAGGCCTATATTTGTAACCAGACAGCCTCTTTTTTGAAATTTTCTACAATTTACAATTTAGTCATTTAGCAGACGCTCTTATCCAGAGCGACTTACAGTAAGTACAGGGACATTCCCCCGAGGCAAGTAGGGTGAAGTGCCTTGCCCAAGGACACAACGTCAATTGGCACGGCCGGGAATCAAACTGGCAACCTTCAGATTACTAGCCCGACTCCCTAACCGCTCAGCCAGGTGACTCCATTCTAACAATGATTATGTATTTCTACAAGTGTTGACGTTTTTTCCTAGCAATGGTATATTTGCTGTCCATTTCTATTCCTGATTGCAAGTGACAGTAAAAGATGCGCACTTACACTGGTAGGAACACATTTTGATAGCATATGGACACAGTTTGCGTGCTGATTTGGCAATTTTCCGGGGGGTACTTTTATTCCGGGGGGTACTTTAATTAGATTTTGAGGATTTGTCCGGGGGGTACTTTTATTCCGGGGGGTCCCTGACTGCACGTCACTGGTCAAGACCACATGCTTTGTTCACTGCCAATGACTCAATAGCATGACACACTTCATCAGGTCTAATGACCACGCCATCATTATTAGTAACATCACCAACCTGATATTCAGCACTCTCAACACAGTTAAAAATCTCTCCAAAATGTTTTCCCCACAGTTCAGCAATATTTTCATCCCCAGAGATCCCATCAATGCTGGATGGCAAAGGCATCTTGCTGTTATTGATAAGCTTCACTTCCTTCCAGAATTCATACAAATCATTCTGCTGAAACTTTCTGGCCATAGAATTTGCCCTCATCATCTGCTCATTACTTTTGATAAAGCGTACAGCATATTGAAACCTGGCATTTGCCTTTTTCTTATGTTCAAACTCTGGGCCATACCTAGCTTTTCCAGATGAGACCCAGCTCCAAAAAGCTTCCTTAGCCTCCACATGAAGTTCGGACACATATTTGTTCCATCCTGGTCTAATCTTACGCTTTCTTTTCTCTTGAATGAATAATTTACTGTCATTAATTAAACAGTTCACAATTTTGTCATACATAATGACTATAGCACTATGATGTTCGTGCCTCTTACAATTGAAGTTGCCACACAAAATAGCTTCAAGTGGTATATCAATGTTACTTTGACTTTTATCACTCAGTGCGTTGTACTTCCATAGATCATATTCTGTGAGCTTTGCCCAGTCCACTCTTCTATTTGTCTCATTATTATCATCATTATCATAGCTACTCAGCTCAGGTAGACTGTCAAGATTTATTGTCATAGAGACAGGTATGTGATCTGCTGTGGCTAGACCATACAGAATCTCCACTTCCAAGCAATCATGAGCATCAGCTGTACTTACACAGTGGTCTAGCCAAGATGTTGTATGCCATGCTTCACTGATATATGTGTAACTGTCTACTGGTTTTAGTTGAGAGAACTAACTTACTGTTTATACAGAATTGGTTAAGGTGTTTGGCAAATAGAGAGTTAACATCTGACATATCAGCATTCATATCACCCATCACAAAAATGCATGTCGTTTTACTCTCTTTAATGAATGAGCTGATAAATGCTAGTCTATTAAGATATTCATTTTCATTTTGGTACCATTCAAATGGCGTGTAAACATTTAAAATAATAAAAACATTTTTGTCATGTACAACTTTAATTGCTATGGCCCAGTCCACCTCTAATCGAATCACATCGATCAGTGGGTCAAGTTTCCTATGCAGTTCAAGTTCAAGTCTTTTATTTGTCAGGTACACAGAACAACACAAGGTTAGACTGGGCACTGAAATTCTTAAGACAAGACAACGCAAGCACCTGGCATGACATAACATATAAGTACACGGAACATAATTTACATCTATGCTGAGCTTAAATAAGTGAAACTTCCTAAATATACAGATAGCAATAAATAGTCGACTATACTAACCCTAATACTAAAACTTCCTAAATTACAGATAACAATAAATAGTGTACTATACTAACCCTAAATGCACATAAAACCTGTTTCAACCCTATAACCTATTCTAACCTAAGTGGAGTACAGTACAATAGTGCAAATTTGCAGATCAGTGACTAAGTCAATGACCATACAGGAGCCTAGTGGCGAGGTACAGTGAGGTACAGTAGTGCAATGTTACTGATAGTGCAACCAGTAGCTGAAAGTGACAGTGTATAAGTGACTAGTGTGCAGTAATCAATGTCCATATCAGTGTCCATTCAGAAGCCTGATGGCCCTTGGGTAGAAACTGTTGTCCAGTCTGCGTGTGCGCGACCGGATGCTGCGGTAACGCCTGCCAGAAGGCAACGGGGTAAAGAGACTGAAGGATGGGTGGGAACAGGGGTGGCAATACTATGCCATAGTATTGCCACCCCTCCAGGTATTCTACCACGCACTATTCCCATACTTAGATCTGTCGTCGACTCCCCTGCGCCATAGAAGTTATTATGCACAGAGTTGAGTTTCTCTAGATCTTGCTTGGGTAGCAGTCTCTTGTATACATAAGATATCAGCACTCTCTAAGAGCTTGTCAATAACAACACGTCTCGCTTTGTCCCCGGCCCCCTGTCCAAGGCGTAAACCACGCGAGTTATATGACACAACTCTCATAAACAGATCATAGTCCAGTCTTCACTGCATCAGTTGCTCCATCCTCAGACACATCATCATTCGTATTCGCAGTTACATTTCTTTGATCCAATGCTTTGCGCGCTTCATAGAAACGCCGCACAAAGATGCCCTCTGGCCACAGCTGCGGCTCATACATTTCGCTCACCTCATTGCATTCTGCAATTACTTTGAAAGAGCTATACCGTCTTTGGGCACTTTCTATCTTTTGGCATGTTACATCACGATTTAGTTTATCTTTCAAGTAGCTAGCCAATGTCTCCGAATTTACATCAGGGGAGAATTTTGTTGCAAAAACACTCACCAACTTAGTCTTTACAACCTGTATGTTTCCTCCCGCACTGGTTCCAACAATGCCACTTCTCTTCTCCTTCCTAGTAGCATTCGGTTTGGCCTTGGGCTGAGCAGTATCTCCAGTTAACTGTTGTCGGCGGCGCTTCACTACCCTGCTCCATGTTGTGGTAGCCGTCTCTCCGCTTCTGTCACTCGAGACTTCCTCCGTTGCGCTGGTACCCACAACCGTGCATCCAGGTACTAGCCTGACACCGTCCATACCCGGGCTCGGGGCCTCCTCGGTGACCCGAGTAGCAGGCTTACTTTCTCCAGGCTTCTCGATTGCGCACAGGCGTTGGTCTAGACCAGCTGTAACTGAACGGAGATCCTCGCAGATATCAGTTTGCACAGACAGCCTGTTTCATGGTTGATACATCCACGCTTAGACGTTCGATTTTCCCTAGCAGGCAAGAAACATCAATGCTGTTGAATGACACAGGTGGAAGATCATCCAAATGATGAGACACAAACCGAGGGATTTTGTCTCCAGCCTCATTAAGCACTTTCAGACAGCTCTTAACGTTATTAGCGTCTTTTTGCTGTCCTTGCGCTGTATTGCGAAATACAGCGTTGATTGGTAAACTATTCGAGTTTGGTAAAATTGGAATGACATTCACAGATTCAAGCTTCCAGCTTCCGGGATCAATTGCTCTATACCGAAATGTTATTAAATCACAAACAACGCATCTTTTGTACAGTGGTAAGGTAAACAACGAGCTACAAAGTCATTTTCATCAAAACGAGCCGTCCTGCAACCTGAAGAAATAACATTGGTCTCTACGAGCAGCCGGCAGTAAGACGAGCGCTTAGGGACCGTCTACAAACTACAACAGCGAAAAGAGATACAACAAAAATATTTATTAATTTAATGTTTAGATAAGGTAGTGTTTCCAAACTTACCTAAATTATAACTTCTCTCCCGCTAGTTGTACTACAGCTCTTACTTTAAAAAAATACGTATAATCCAAATTTTGGGGAATGTTTTTTGCCAAAATAAAATATTTTTATATTTAAATACAGTTCTGTCTCTAAACTTGCCTCACACAGTCTTCTACTGGTTGTACTACAGCACTTACTTTTCAAACATACGTATAATCCTAATTGCCTCACACATAAATACTCTTCTACTGGTTGTACTACAGCACTTACTTTTCCAAAATAAGCATAATCATAATTTATGGGAATATCTTTTGCACAAAACGTTTAATAGTTTAATCATTAAATACAGTTGTGTCTCTAAACTTGCCTCACGCATAAATAGTCTTCTACTGGTTGTACTACAGCACTTACTCTTCAAAAATACGTATAATCCAAATTTTGGGGAATATTTTATCAAAAACTTTAATATTTTTATATTTAAATACAGTTGTGTCTCTAAACTTGCCTCACAATTAAATAGTCTTCTACTGGTTGTACTACAGCACTTACTCTTCAGAAATAAAGATAATCCTAATTTTGGGGATTTCTTTTTGCCAAAAACGTTTAATATTTTTAGATTTAAATACAGTTGTGTCTCTGAACTTGCATCACACATAACTAGTCTTCTACTGGTTGTACTACAGCACTTACTCTTCAGAAATAAAGATAATCCTAATTTTGGGGAATATGTTTTGCCAAAAACGTTTACTATATGTCATAATTACAAAGCGTCATGTATCCAAAACTATTCCACACATAGTGAGCCCCCTGTTGGTTGTACTACATCACTTAACTTAAAACAAAAAGTGTTTGTATCATTTGTGAGGACATTTATTGTACAAAATACTGAATAAGTGAATAATTATGTAGAATATTGTCTCCAAATCGACTTCACACATAGGTGGTTTGTTGTTGGTTGACAAAGCTATTCTGGTTAGTTTAAAGTAGTATAATTTTCATATGGTTAATGTAATAGATCATAGGGCTGTCCGGTCTGCTGAGTTAATCATCGGCAGGAAGCTCCCAGCCCTACAGGACACCTACCACACACAATGCCTCAAGAAAGTTGGCAGGACTCTAAGACAGTGGTTCTCAATCCTGGTCCTCGGGACCCCCTGCCCTGCATGTTTTAGATATTTCCCTGCTCCAACACACCTGATTCAAATAAATGGGCCTGATAACGACCCATAACTGTTTCCCAAAAGACTGGGTCGCGACCCTCAGGTGGGTCGCAAGAGATTTTTTTGGGGTCGCCTTGTCACGATCTGCATCTCTGCCAGTGGCGATTTCTTAAACAAATTAATGGTCAAATATTTACTATTGTGTTAACATTTTAAATGCGTTAGAACACGTTCATATCGAAGACGAGTTCATTCAGAATCAGATACATATATTAGCAGGTCGTCTGACTGATTTCCTTCTCATACATTCCCGTAGCGCCACAGTGCATTTCCCTGTTGTAGCTCAGCTTCCATGGACTTCAATGGGGCAGCTTTGAACAGTTTTTTTCAGTGCTTCGAAACTATACGGTCATTGGATAAATGCTGCGATTATGTCCCGCCCATGGACGCTCAGCGTCTCTGGGGGTGAATGGAGGAGTGGGCTGGCCTGGACGCTGGGCTTCCGCGTGATGATTGGAGGGTCTGTCGAAAGACTGCATCTCCTTTTGATTGACAGTAATTTTGTACTATAAAAAGTCACCGAAGCTTTCCCGGTTTTCTGCAACCTCATTGCGCGCGCATCCCGAATGTTTACAAACAAATACCGGTAATTGGTCTTAGGACCCCAAAATATGGCACCTGTCAAAGACACGCTTACGATACGGACTTCAAACTTAAGGCTATCAGTCACGCAGTAGAACATGGGAATAGAGCAGCTGCGAGAGAATTCAACATTAATGAATCAATGGTACGGAAGTGGAGGAAGCAAGAAGACGACCTGTGCCAAGTAAAGAAGACCACGCAGAGTTTCCGCGGGAACAAACCGAGATGGCCACAGTTAGAGGCCAAAATTGAACAGTGGATTATTGAACAGAGAGCAGCAGGTAGAAGCGTCTCTACAGTCTCTATTAGACTGAAGGCAACAGTGTTAGCACAGGACATGAATATCAATGACTTTTGAGGCGGTCCTTCTTGGTGCTTTCGTTTTATGAAAAGACGTAATCTCTCTATCCGCACACGAACTACCGTCTCGCAGCAACGGCCAAAAGATTACGAAGAAAAGTTGGTCATTTTCCGCGCATACTGCAAAAACAAGATCACTGAAAAGAAGATCCGGCCAGAGCACATCACCAACATGGACGAGGTTCCCCTCACCTTTGATATCCCCGTGAACCGCACTGTGGAAAAAACAGGTACCAGAACGGTGTCTATACGCACCACAGGGAACGAGAAGTCATCCTTCACTGTAGTTCTTAGTTGCCAGGCTGATGGCCAGAAACTTCCACCCATGGTCATTTTCAAGAGGAAGACTTTGCCAAAAGAAACGTTTCCAGCCGGCGTCATCATCAAAGTTAACCCAAAGGGCTGGATGGACGAGGAAAAGATGAGTGAGTGGCTGAGAGAAATTTACGTCAGGAGACCGGATGGCTTTTTTCACAAATCTCCGTCCCTATTGATCTGCGACTCCATGCGCGCCCATCTCACCGATGCTGTCAAAAAACAAGTG
This sequence comes from Thaleichthys pacificus, assembly GCA_023658055.1. Classification (NCBI taxonomy): domain Eukaryota; kingdom Metazoa; phylum Chordata; class Actinopteri; order Osmeriformes; family Osmeridae; genus Thaleichthys; species Thaleichthys pacificus. The sequence goes on from CM042854.1 coordinate 16,215,576, forward strand.
AAGCAAACTAATTCAGAGCTTGCCATCATTCCAGGTGGATTAACTAAAGAACTCCAGCCGCTAGATATTGGTGTCAACAGGGCGTTCAAAGTTAAACTGCGAGCTGCGTGGGAGCAGTGGATGACAGAAGGCGAACACACATTCACCAAGACAGGGAGACAGTGCCGGGCGACTTACGCCACTGTATGCCAATGGATCGTGGATGCCTGGGCTAAGGTATCAGTCTCAACTGTGGTCCGAGCTTTCACAAAGGCCGGAATCATCACTGAACTGCCAGCTAACAGCAACGACACTGACTCGGATAATGACGAGAGGGATTCGGGCATGTTGGATGTCGTAATCGCCCAACTGTTCAACTCGGACACTGAAGATGAAGAATTTGAAGGATTTGTGGACGAGGAATGAACTGAAAAAGTGAGTGTATTGTGTTGTATTTTACGTGTTACAACTGAACAAGGTTGGTAGTTATTGTGAATACGCTCATTAACGTTTGGGCATGTTGGATGCCGTAATCGCCCAACTGTTAAACTCGGACACTGAAGATGAAGAATTTGAAGGATTTGTGGACGAGGAATAAACTGAAAAAGTGAGTGTATTGTGTTGTATTTTACGTGTTACAACTGAACAAGGTTGGTAGTTATTGTGAATAGCTCATTAACGTTTGAATAATGTTGAGAGTTATTGTGAACGCGTTTAATAAAGTTTGACTGACTTATCTGACTGTTTTTTCCCCGCTTAATGCGCCTTATAGTCCGGTGCGCTTTATATATGAAAAAAGATCGAAAATAGACCATTCATTGACAGTGCGCCTTATAATCTAGTGCGCCCTATAGTGCAAAAAATACGGTATACATATTTTTTTAAAGTAAGAGCTGTAGTACAACTAGCGGGAGAGAAGTTATTATTTAGGTAAGTTTGGAAACACTACCTTATCTAAACATTAAATTAATAAATATTTTTGTTGTATCTCTTTTCGCTGTTGTAGTTTGTAGACGGTCCCTAAGCGCTCGTCTTACTGCCGGCTGCTCGTAGAGACCAATGTTATTTCTTCAGGTTGCAGGACGGCTCGTTTTGATGAAAATGACTTTGTAGCTCGTTGTTTACCTTACCACTGTACAAAAGATGCGTTGTTTGTGATTTAACCCATTTGATCCCGAATTTTTTCCAGACATAAAAATATCCAAATCATGTGTCATTAGTAACTCTTTGAAACAATTAATCATTATTTTAGTTTTTTTTCAAGTAAAAGTAGGTGAAAAAGTATGTTTTATGGTCGGTCACAATTGTGACCGGTGGGATAGTGTGTTGTATATTGATGTAACATATTCCTCCTATGCAGTTATCAAAATAACCCTATCCAGCCCAGTTATTAATACATTAAGAACATTCACTGGCAGGCCCCATCATTGGGATTTATTTTACCTCTCAAAATCCCTTATACAACACCAATTTGAATACTGAGAGCAAAGACAAAAAACAACAATTGACGTATTTCAACATTGTAACTTTATTGTATAACACATTGTAATATTTATTGCAACTGCAACATGTATTGAAACATTAAGATTATAACATTGTGACATTTAGTGCAACATTCACCAACAACTGTAAAGTTAATTAATTTGTCATTTCGATAAATTTTTCTTTTCTGCTTAGGTTGTACTGCTTTCTTTTATTGGCTTTTTCCGCCCTTTTCATTCATTTTGTATCTCCGTTTCTACTGTCCATGGTACATCTTGAAGCACTCAATGTGCAGTGGCGCTTTGCATTTGTCACATGCATATGTGGTGCGTTTGTCACAACGACGACATCTCTGGAACCGGTTCATTGTATTGATTGGCCAGGGAGAAGTTTTGTCGTATCTCGCCTGATCTTCAACAGCAGCACTCAGAAGAGATCTCCTAACCCTCAGTGGTTTTGTTCCAAACTTCTGCATAAGAGACTGTGCTACTATCCATGAGAAGGTGAGCAGGTCGATGGTCCCTCCCATAATGTCTCTGTAAAAGAAATGGCTGTTTACAAGGGCACTGTTGAGAGACCATGCAAAGATAGGCCACCACCACTTCTTAGACCTGATGGAGATATGGGATCTTGAAACCTGCTGGTTGTGAAGGTCAACACCGCCCATGTGCTCATTGTATTGCTTGATGCATTTTGGTTGTGGGACTTTGTCAAAGGCACGTCGCGCCTTGTTCCATCTCTTGACAGAGGTCTCACTGTATTTCTCCTCCATGTTTGTTGCCACTGTGACAATGCTGTTGTCTTTCCAACGGACCAGCAACTTGTCTCCTTGGGTCAGAACCTCAGAGGCTCCCCGGGGTAACTTCATGAAGTCCTTCTGTGGCATGAATGGGACATCAAAAAGACGATTTTGCCTCATTGTTCCAGAGCTTCCATATCCTCTTTGTGTCATGTGATCGAGGAGTGCAAGCGAAGTGAAGAGGTTGTCATGAATGAACTTGCAACCTTGAGGCACCTGAGCTTGCTCTGCAAGACCGAGAACGACACTGGGTCCCTGACCTAACCCAGTCTCAGGGAGGAGAGTGTGGGATCCACCATATGGCTCCATGTGGTACATGTGACCACTGGATGATGTAAGGCTCCATACCTTGTAACCAAAACGGATTGGTTTACCTTTGATAAACTGCTTACATCCGTGTCGACCATAATACGGGATCATGCTTTCATCCACGGACAGCCATTCTTGAAATGGCATGACTTTGTATGACTGATACAGAGAAGCTGTATCATGCTATGCTCAGAGAAGATCGGTCTGACCTTAAAAAATGGGTCATCTGTGATTTTTGTGTTGTCAACCACATTAATTGAGGCCATAACTTCATCAAAGCGATTTCTTCGCATTGCATCAGAAATGCTTTCATTGTGCACATCACTGTCAAGTGACCAGTACATGTGTCTTCTTGGAACAGAGCTGTACCCAGATGTGATTAGGATCCCATAGAAAGTAAGGAGCTCATCCATACTTAGATATAATTTCTTGTTCTTGGTCTGGGTGGAGTAGAGGTTGGACATTTCAATGGTCATCTCTCTATGGATGGGTGGATACATTTGTAAGAAAACATCCATTGGGTTGGAGCAGCTTTGTTTGATACATTCTGCAGCATTTGGGCTGTATACCAGATGTTCTGGAACCACATTGGTGGCAGGCCTCTTCAATCGTTTGAACAATCGATCTTTATTTTTGACCACGTGCAGCTTTGCCTTTGGTTCTTCTGACTGGCCCCTTTGGCTTGTAGAGGCCCTTGGCTCTTCTGACTGGCCCCTATGGCTTGTAGAGGCCCCTGGTTCTTCTGACTGGCCCCTATGGCTTGTAGAGGCCCCTGGTTCTTCTGACTAGACCTTCTGGCGTTTACAGGCCCTTAGCTGTTTATTTTCAACAGTGGATGGTGCGGTGTGAGGGAGGTCATCATTACTTATATCGTTGACCACCTGCAGCTTTGCCCTTGGCTCTTCTGGCTGGCCCCTATAGCTTGTAGAGGCCCTTGGCTTTTCATTGTCAACAGTGGGGAAGGGTCGGGGAGAGGGGGGTGCGGTGGTGAGGGGAAGGTCATCCTCACTGATAATGTTCCGTTCGTAATCTGTTTGCATAAATTCCGCATATGCATTTAACAGCCTGGCAGGCAAATTACTAGTCTCTTCGTAGTCCATATCAGACCCATCACTGTCACAGTCAGTGAGGACTGCATCTTTCTCATTTTGATGGATAACTGCAATGTTGCATGCCTTGTCTGGGCACTCCCCTAGATCCAACATATCCAGAACTTGACTCAAAGTGAAACTAAAAGAAAGAATAGTAAAAAATCAGTAGAAAGTAGTAGAAAATCAGGTACTACAAAAACTATAAAAAAGTATTAAAAATACAATATTAATTAGTTAAGACTATATTGTTATTTTCCTTATGGTTGTTTAAGACAAGTAATCTACCATTACATCTAACCAATTTGTTTTGGATAGATTACTCATGCCTGTTTTTCTACTGGAAATTTTTTTCATTCTTGAAAAACGTTCTACATGAGAAAGCAATGCTGTTGTCGGTCCTGACTTTATTATTTTCTTCTTCGGGTATTGATATTGATTTCCAGATTTGTTCAGTGTAATGGCAAATGTATGGTTACTGAGAGGTTAATAATATTAGTTTGTTAATTAGCCAAGTCGTATGCTAATTAGCAGTGATGCTCGCGGCTAATTAGCATACAACGTGGCTAATTAACATAAACTAATATTATTCACCTCTCAGTAACCATATGAACACCACATTGTTTTAAATTTTAGCCACAACTAACATATGTGTGTTAGTTAGCTATGGTGTGGGACCCATTGCACCTGCAATATTTGTACAAAATAAGTATTTGAAAAAAAACACTATTTGCACAGTGTTATCCCACTGGTCACTATTGTTGCCATCCACATGTTTACTAATTCTATAACCACACTGAACAAAGTTGAGTAATTTTAAATACATGTATTACTACTAGACACCTTAAAGGTGATGTGTACCAAATATCTTTGTCATATCTTTATGTAAACATACTTTACTAACCTTTTGTTTGGTAGCTGTGATACAGCCATCCTCATGTCAAGGTGCATCCAGGAAGTAAACAGCTATAGTTTTGTGAAAATGTACACTAAACAAATGAAACTGCACATATTTCATTGAGACCCTTTATTATTTCAGTATTTGTTGGAAAAACATTGATAAATCATTCAGTACCCTTTTAAATGCCTCATAACTGAAAACGTTTTTTAGGGTCACTATTGTGACCGATGGGATTAAATGGGTTAATAACATTTCGCTATTGATCCCGGAAGCTTGAATCTGTGAATGTCATTCCAACTTTACCGAACTCGAAGAAGCTAGAGAGAGGATGCAATGGGAGACTTCCTACAGTAAGCTAGATACTGCTTCAAATTGAAAACGGAGACGATCTTTTGATTAAAGACAAGTTCCTTAACCTCTGTTGTCAATATCGCCGATAAAAAGTAAATACTGTTACGAAGCATTTGTTTGTAGGTAACGAACGATAGACGTAGCTAGTTTCGCCATTCTATGGCAGCTACACAGTACTGTATGATGACAGTCGTAGCTAGCGTTGTAAGCACTCGTCACTAGAATGGCCATAACTTTAAAACAAAATGTCATATTTCTAATCTGTGTGCTGTTCTACATTGCCCACACAATTATGTGTATATATCAACTCTAACATGGCCTGTATCTTGTATTGAAAGTGTTCGAAAATTAGCTTGTCTAAGGTAGGCTATGGTGGACTGAGAAAACATATTTGTCAGCGGAGCGAGCGGATGTCGTGGGAGAATTCCTACTGTTAGATTTACTGCTTCAAATTGAAAACGGAGAAGATATTTAGAGTAAAGACAAGTTTCTTAACATACGTGTTCAATATCGTCAACTATAAACGTTTCAGTTACGAAGCCTTTGTTCGTAGTAACGCCAGCTGCAGTAAACCTTTCGTGACTCCGGTGTGGCTGTTTGTGACGGTCGGCTATGACAGTCTTGAGCCTCGATTTTTGCAGATTTCTGTGAAACTTGCTCAAATAAAAACGATCTAGCTAGATTATGTACACTTTAAGCTCAATGTACATACCTTGTTTGGCCAATTTGGTCGATTGTGGAAAAGAAGTCGAACCGTTTTTAGTTGTGGAGAGCCATCGCGGCAACCTAGGCGCAAAACTATACGTCCAATCCAAAAAATACGGATATTTTCAGAGACCCTAGACTCTGCCGAAACCATAGATATCCTTTATATGTCTGTGCGGTCAGAAATACAACTCTTGGCAGTTTCGAAAACGTGTACCCAATTCTGCTTTCATGGTGCGTGTCTGTTTGGTTGCCACGGTGATGGCGCAGCTGTGAGAGCTAACGAGCTAGGCAGAGAGAAAAACGAACATTTACCTAGCATCCACACCTCAAACAAGTTGACCTAGACGCAAAACTACACGTCCAATCCAAAAAATGAGGATATTTTCCGAGACCCAAGACTCTGCTGAAACTAGAGATGTCCTTTATATGTCTGTGCGGTCAGAAATATGTCTCTACCGGCAGTTTCGAAATCGTCTTCTTTCTTGCTTTCTCTGACGGATTTACCCACCTCTCCATTGAAGTTAGTGAGAGAATTTGAAAGGCTGCTCTCGCTTCAAGGCTCATAGCTGAACATCTGTAAATGTGAGCTCTTTAGTAGTTACATTGGCTGAAAGAGGACAATATTTCCTACATTTTAAGGTATAACTTGTTTCTGTAAGTTAAACTATATGAACGTTAGAGGAATTTGTTTGACAATTTAGTTGAATATCAGAAAAAGAACAGCAAGCAGAGTGTGCCACTCTGCTTGCTGCTCATTCATAAAAATCAAGAAGGAGCAAACATTTTAATGTATTTCAAACTGTCATAATAAAAAATTGGCTGAATATTTGAGAAAGCTGAATCATTTGGGAGTAGCTGAATGTCTTGTGAACATTTTAAAGGATTGAATGGTGTCTCTAGCTGAAAGTATGCTGAAGTAGTTACGTTTGAAAGAGGAGGAAGCTTTTTAATGATTTGAAAGGATTTACCATTACTTTTAATGGGAGAATAATTTGCACAAAAACCTTAATGTCTTAAAAAGTATAAAAGTGAGAAATACCAAAAGTCATAGCCATCATCTCCTGAAGGAGCTGAACGTTTTGATACAAAAATTGTAGGAATCGGTGAAAGTATGCAGGACGAGTTAAAGGCCAAAAAACGGCGGAAGAACTAAGAAGTTGGAATAATAACTAGAAACGGCTGTTCCTGCGAAACAGCAGTGAGAATGCTGAAAACCTGAATGGGGATAGCTGACCATGCTAAAAAAGCAGAACATTTTGAAAATTTAGTAAAGTTATAAGCTGAAGCGCCTGAAAGGTATTTTTGAAAGGGGCTGGAGCTGGACGAAGATATAAAACTACAGAAAAGAGAATAATGCGAAAAGAGAAATAATTCTGAAGAATTTGAAAATTTAGCAGAAAATTATTTGCTGGAGTTTCAAAAGGCCTGAAATGTATGTTAGAAAGGACCTGCAGCAAGATGAAGGCAGAAAAGTACAGAAAAGAGAAGAAAAATGCAAAAGTACTGGCAGTTGGAAGGTACTGCTGTGAAAGGTATTTTTGAAAGGACCTGGAGCAAGATGAAGGCAGAAAACAGAAGAAAAGAGAAGAAGAAAAATGCAAAACAATAAGGGCAAAAATTCAGAAAGATGAGCTGCAGGAAAATGTGAAAATTTAGCAGAAAACCAGTTGCTGAAGTCTGGGTTGAACGAATTTGAAGGTAAAAGGACAACACTGGAATGACTTGAACTTGCTTGACCAACAACCGTTGGTCATTGGCAACAGACTGGCAACATTTCTAACCTAGAATCTAGGTTTCAGGTTCAAGGTGGAGGAGAAACTAATCATGTGTGCCTGCACACCCAGTCCTGTTCAGACACTGAATTCAAAGATGACATAAAAATAAACTTTTTAATTCAATCACGTCACATTACGTGACTTTGTTGGTTGTGCAACTGCAAAAGCTACTTGAACTCAGATTAAAATGCTGCTGCTGCAAAAAAAATGAACTACAGTATTGTGGGTATTAAATAAGATCATGCTACATCTAACCAGCCGATCATTTATTGCAAGTGTGTCAAAGTGGTATTTGTACAGACTGTATTAACACCGTAGGCGTGAACAATGCATGCATCATCGTCGTCGTCCATCTGACTTAAGCCGAAGCGAAGCTAGAGAGAGGATGCATTGGGAGATTTCCTACAGTAAACTAGATACTGCTTCAAATTAAAAACGGACAAGATATTTGAGTAAAGACAAGTTACTTAACATCTGTGACAATATCGTCAATTAAAAGTAAAAACTTTCCAGTTACGAAGCGTTTGTTCGTAGGATTAACGCCAGCTACAGCAAACACTTGAAACTTGCTAAAATAAAAACGATCTAGCTAGATTATGTACACTTTAAACTCAATGTAAATACCTTGTTTGGTCGATTGTGGAAAAGAAGTCGAACCGTTTTTAGTTATGGAGAGCCATTGCGCTAGCTCTACTATAGGCAGTGACGTGCAGTCAGGGTAGGCAAGGTAGGCACTGCCTACCCTGCCAAAATTCAAACGTAAAAATGTTTATTAAATCATTTTATTTAATAAACTTGTATTTGTATTTTTACTGATTATTCTTGTGATTTATACATGCAATATGTGTGTTATTCCAATTGTTTAGACGTTACGATAACAAATGTAGCAGTTACGCATAATCAAATACCAAAAAATGGTAGAATAAGCAGTGCTTTTACTGTCCATTCATTGCGGACGACAAGCGAAAAACTCGATCCTGTATTCTTCAACATGTACGTCGAAAAGCACAACTCTGCTGTGCCTTTGCACGTAAATATGTTATGCCAGTAATCATCTACGTTACGTATCAAACATGGACCAATTAAAATCAAGATATTACTGGACATTTGCGCAGCTAATTACATTGTAAGCGTAATCCCCGCAAAATTCAAGTCAAAATGACAGCAGCGGTGTCTGCCGATATCACAGAGTTGAGGAATTTCTCCTAGCTCGATTTTATTCAAAAAAGGAATTAATAGCAAGAGGGAGGTCTACGCCAGACTTGCGGGGCGTTCACACTGCAGCGTTTTTTAACGCTCTGCACCGCTCGCCTTCCCACAGTGCCCCACGCTCGGGGGCATGTTAGACAAGTTAATACAGAGTTGTAGTTCTCTAAGGTCACTGTTGTTGTCATGGCCAAGCATGCAGATTTGGGTTCATGTACTCACAATATCGATCAAAATACCGAATTTTTACTAGTGCAAGATTACAGCAGAATAACGTTACATGTTACGCCACCGGTCACTCAACCAGTCGTTTGTAGGCTGGGCTAGCGAGCTAGCAGTGGCACAGAACAGTCACGTAATGTGACGAGACTGAATTTAAAAGTAGGCTATAAAAACACACTAGGAACACTGACGACATCGGCAACCATGCACTATTAGTTTAATGTAATCTTTAAATTCAGGCTCGTCACATTAGTAACTTTGTTCTGAACAGAACTGGATGTGCAGACACATACGAAAAGTTTCTCCTCCATCTCGAAATTGTGAAACCTAGAAATGTTTATCATGACCAACGGTTGCTACGTTACAAGAAACAAGAAACCAATCCAATTGGCCAACGCTAGCGTTTTCACGCTCCTCATTTACATAAAGTTGAGAAAATTCAACGCTCTGCTCCGCTCCGCTCGCCTTCCCACAATGCCCTACGCGAGCGTCAACGCCTGGTTTCATTGAAAATGAATTGGAAGCCGACGCCCCGCGCCGCCAACTCCGCTGCAGTGTGAACGAACTGTTAGATGGACTACTGCAGCAAAAGGGACAACATGTTTTCGATCGTTTCAAACAGACTGGTATGGAAGAAAATATTGGCTATTTGGCTGTGCTAACAGTCAGCGGCTGTAAACTACTGCTTGTACTGTTTACTGCGTTTACTGTTTTGACACATTAGCCTAACAATAAATTAGGTAATCTGGCTTTCATAACTCAGTGCCTAGCCTCTTACTGACATCACCGCACGTCACTGACTATAGCAGAGAATAACATAAATTTAGCTAGAATCCACACCTCAAACAAGTTCATTGTTTGAGGTGTGGAGGTGGAGGTGTTTGAGGAATCCTTAGTAGGATTCAATGTGTTGATTGAATGAAACATACACCAGTAGGGCCGATACAGGAAGACACGGCGACACTTTGTTGCAGAAGGATGATGGTGCAAGTTTTGTCCGTGGAGCATACAACGATTAATAAAAAGAATCATGTAGACGTGCTTATTGAGTAATCGCATAACTAATTACACATGTAAATGGAGTAATCGTATGGCATAAACCGACAATTGCTAGTAATCGTGTTTCTCATGGTCAAGTGAACGCACTCAGTGGCGTAGTAGAACAAAACAGTTCCATTAGCGAAGTAGTTAGTAAAAGAGATATTAGCAGCATCTGCAGAATTAGTAGTTGTAGTAGTGGCATAAAATATAGCAGTATCAGTAGTGGTAGTAGATGTGTTGTGGTGCTCTTAGTCTTTTAATGAGACGAGTTGACTGAATAGCTTGTCCTGTGTCTCCACTAATCAGCTAATAACAATCACCTGTGTAATAGACTGAGTGGCGCTTGTTTGTGTGGTTGCCACGGTGATGGTGCAGCTATGAATGCTAACGCGCTGAGGGCAGAGAATAACAGAAATGTAGCTAGAATCCACACCTCAAACAAGTTAACCTAGACGCAAAACTATACTTCCAATCCAAAAAATGATATTTTCCGAGACCCAAGACTCTGCCGAAACCAGAGATGTCCTTTATATTTCTGTGCGGTCAGAAATACGACTCTACCGGCAGTTTCAATATCTTGTTCTTTTTGCTTTCTCTGACGATTTTGTCACCAGATTTGCATTGGTCTCTATGGGGCGAGAGTTGGACTTTGTCTCGCTTTCGTGGGGCTCTGAACAAATGTGTACGTCTGTTGGATTCAACAGACACCTGTCTACGACCAGCACAAAATTAGCTATCTATTGATCCAAAAACGAAGCATGAAGAGCGAAAATTGTGGCAATGCTTGCAAACTAGAAATATTTTTTCAACGACATCCGAAGCTCCCCTCCACTCTAAGCGTTTCAGTCTGCACTCTAGGCTTTCACGTACACACCCATGTAAATCTCAGAAACGGCTTGAAAAAGTCATGAAACATAATCAGTGATATTGAAAAAAGTTGAATAGATATCAAAAAGCTGAATTATTTAAAAATAGTTTAGGGTTTTGTCAACATTTTAAAGTTTAAATGGCGGCTCTAGCTGAAAGATTGAGGAAGAAGAAGGATTTGGAAGTTGAAGAAGTTTGAGAGGATTTGAAAGAAAACTCCATTGGAAACCCATGTTAAAAATATGATGAATATTGATTTATATTAATTCAAGCATAAGAGGTAAACAGCTGAAAAGTCATAGCAGGAATGGCCTGAAACTGCTGAATTTTTTGATAGCTGAACGGTTTTAATAGCTGAAGATTTGAAGGCGCTGAAACGTGCCACGGAAGAAATAGAATAAGAATATGAAGAAGTTGAATAAAGATTCAAAGAACAATACTTGGAATGCTGAAGCAGCATTCCAACAATAATAATAAAGAGAAACAGGAAAACAATAGTGAGAATGCTTAACAGCATTCTCACAACTAGAAAGGCATTTCCTGCTGAAAATGCGTTGGAATGCTGAAAGCTGAAATTAATTTCAGAAAATTGCTGAAAATACAGAAATAACTAGAGAGGGTACAATTTCTGGGGAAATTGTAGGGTGTGCCTGCTTGCGTCGGTTGTAAGTTTTTCCCTTCTAGTGATATTTTCAAGCATTTAGCCTACTCATATTGCATATTTCATTAAGAACACCCTTTGAAACAGCTGCAAACCCCCTTTGAAACAAGCTACTGTAACAACGTTGTCACTGGCAGTATGGAATCGCGATTCAAACAGTACCGTCTGCTAACTGAAAATATGCCCCCCAAAACGTAAATAAGTTTGACATTAATGTAGGGGGAAATGGCTAATTCAAAATAAGTTTGCTAGAGGCAAGCTAGCTGCTGTTGCTCCACATTTCACTGATTGTTTGAAAGCGCCGGAAATGAGAACGTTTCTTTTGACAAAGTTTAGCTGTGGCATTGAAGACAGTACTACTGTACACACTGCCAGTGGGTGAGCCGAGTCTGACTGAGGCTAACGTCAAAACAAGCCGTGGTGTCACTCAAATTCCAAGTTTTACACAAATCACAAAAATATGCTGACGCGCTGGCTGTCTACGCAATCGCCATATCTTTATAACACTGCCCTCCTTCTGATTTTTGATGTAGAATTGACCCTGGTACGAAATTAAGAAAATACTCATCAAAGATCGACAACAGCTGACGCAATCGTCAACGGAGGCTGACGGGGCTCTCACGTAGCAAACCAATCAAAGTTTTTACAGCAACCTACATTAAAATCTCACCATCTGGCTGTCTTCACAATAGTCATATCGTCATAACATTGCCCTCCTTCTGTTTTGTGGTGTAGAATTGACCGAACTATAAAAATACGAAAATACTAAACTACTATGACGCTTGCATGGCTGCCGCCTAGGCAGTCTCACGGGCGACCCGCACTCGCTCAAATTACAAAGACTTTCACAACCTAAATAAAAAATCCGAGATGGCAGTTCCACTCGAAATTGCTTTCTCAACAAAACCCAATGGTTGGTAATTTTGGGGGTTGGCATTTTTCACTCATAATCCAAGCTCCAATTTGCGTGCTAGAACGTCTCTATCACGTTGTATCCATGCGTCGTTGCTAACGTGTGCTGACGTAGTGACGTAGGCTAGCACTGCTACCCTTCGTTGACAGAAGACACTTTTCGCCCCAAAAACTTGAGCTCAGCCTAAACCGTGCAACGGAACGTAAATCCCAATAGAAGCAACGCAATCGAGACCAAGACGAAACTTTTGACACCTAGGTTGTCTATGTAGGCCAAATATTGACTGAGTTTTAGGGGTGGGAAAAGAATAATAAAAATAATAATAAGATATATGTGAGAGAACAAAGGTTGTGCCCTTGCCGAAGGCAAAGCACACCCAACTAGAGAGGGTACAATTTCTGGGGAAATTGTAGGGTGTGCTCGCTTGCGTCGGTTGTAAGTTTTTCCCTTCTAGTGATATTTTCAAGCATTTAGCCTACTCATATTGCATATTTCATTAAGAACACCCTTTGAAACAGCTGCAAACCCCCTTTGAAACAAGCTACTGTAACAACGTTGTCACTGGCAGTATGGAATCGCGATTCAAACAGTACCGTCTGCTAACTGAAAATATGCCCCCCAAAACGTAAATAAGTTTGACATTAATGTAGGGGGAAATGGCTAATTCAAAATAAGTTTGCTAGAGGCAAGCTAGCTGCTGTTGCTCCACATTTCACTGATTGTTTGAAAGCGCCGGAAATGAGAACGTTTCTTTTGACATAAAGTTTAGCTGTGGCATTGAAGACAGTACTACACACTGCCAGTGGGTGAGCCGAGTCTGACTGAGGCTAACGTCAAAACAAGCCGTGGTGTCACTCAAATTCCAAGTTTTACACAAATCACAAAAATATGCTGACGCGCTGGCTGTCTTCGCAATCGCCATATCTTTATAACACTGCCCTCCTTCTGATTTTTGATGTAGAATTGACCCTGGTACGAAATTAAGAAAATACTCATCAAAGATCGACAACAGCTGACGCAATCGTCAACGGAGGCTGACGGGGCTCTCACGTAGCAAACCAATCAAAGTTTTTACAGCAACCTACATTAAAATCTCACCTTCTGGCTGTCTTCACAATAGTCATATCGTCATAACATTGCCCTCCTTCTGTTTTGTGGTGTAGAATTGACCGAACTATAAAAATACGAAAATACTAAACTACTATGACACTTGCATGGCTGCCGCCTAGGCAGTCTCACGGGCGACCCGCACTCGCTCAAATTACAAAGACTTTCACAACCTAAATAAAAAATCCGAGATGGCAGTTCCACTCGAAATTGCTTTCTCAACAAAACCCAATGGTTGGTAATTTGGGGGGTTGGCATTTTTCACTCATAATCCAAGCTCCAATTTGCGTGCTAGAACGTCTCTATCACGTTGTATCCATGCGTCGTTGCTAACGTGTGCTGACGTAGTGACGTAGGCTAGCACTGCTACCCTTCGTTGACAGAAGACACTTTTCGCCACAAAAACTTTGTAACCTCCTAAACTGTGCAACGGAACGTAAATCCCAATAGAAGCAACGCAATCGAGACCAAGACGAAACGTTTGACACCTAGGTTGTCTATGTAGGCCAAATATTGACTGAGTTTTAGGGGTGGGAAAATAAGAAGAAGAAGAAGAAGAAGAAGAAGAAGAAGATATATGTGAGAGAACAAAGGTTGTGCCCTTGCCGAAGGCAAAGCACACCCAATAAGCTGAAAATATTTTTTTGAAATGCTAAAAATACAGAAATTAGAAAAGCCGACAATTATTTTAAAAATGGCTGAAAATACAGAAATCCGAAAATGTACCAGCAAGCCGAAATTAATTAAAAAAATGCTCATAATACAGAAATGACAAAGTACCAGCAAGCTCAAAGATGAAATTAAGTTAAATTGCTGAAAAGATGTAATATTCCAATGGCTTTGCTGAAAAAGTGTTAATGCCAAAAAGTTAAGACCAGCACAGCAGGAAAACATAAAAGTGGCAGTGTGGAAGATGAACTGCAGCATTTAACAAAGCTAAGAGCTGAAATACAATGCAAAAGAAGCCAAAATCTGCACTGTTAAACTGTAGAAGTATTTGAAGAAGCAGTAAACATATTATAATACATCATATAATAGTTTTAGTAGCTGAGATTATAGCTGGGATAGTAATAGCAGTTGCAGATATAGCTGGGATAGTAATAGCAGTTGCAGATACAGTAGCCTATAATTGAGTGCGTTTACACGGCTTTCTTAGAAGGATTCAATGTGTTGATTGAATGAAACATTCAGCAGTAGGGCCGATACAGGAAGACACGGCGACACTTTGTTGCAGAAGGATGATGGTGCAAGTTTTGTCCGTGGAGCATACAACGATTAATAAAAAGAATCATGTAGACGCGCTTATTGAGTAATCGCATAACTAATTACACATGTAAATGGAGTAATCGTATGGCATAAACCGACAATTGCTAGTAATCGGGTTTCTCATGGTTAAGTGAACGCACTCAGTGGCGTAGTAGAACAAAACAGTTCCATTAGCGAAGTAGTTAGTAAAAGAGATATTAGCAGCATCTGCAGAATTAGTAGTTGTAGTAGTGGCTTAAAATATAGCAGTATCAGTAGTGGTAGTAGTCGTGTTGGGGTGCTCTTACAGTGCGTTCACACTGCAGCGGAGTTGGCGGCGCGGGGCGTCGGCTTCCAATTCATTTTCAATTAAACCAGGCGTTGACGCTCGCGTAGGGCATTGTGGGAAGCGAGCGGAGCGGAGCAGAGCGTTGAAAGTTGGATTTTCTCAACTTTATGTAAATGAGGAGCGTGAAAACGCTAGCGTTGGCCAATTGGATTGGTTTCTTGTTTCTTGTAACGTAGCAACCGTTGGTCATGATAAACATTTCTAGGTTTCACAATTTCGAGATGGAGGAGAAACTTTTCGTATGTGTCTGCACACCCAGTTCTGTTCAGAACAAAGTTACTAATGTGACGAGCCTGAATTTAAAGATTACATTAAACTAATAGTGCATGGTTGCCGATGTCGTCAGTGTTCCTAGTGTGTTTTTATAGCCTACTTTTAAATTCAGTCTCGTCACATTACGTGACTGTTCTGTGCCACTGCTAGCTTGCTAGCCCAGCCTACAAACGACTGGTTGAGTGACCGGTGGCGTAACATGTAACGTTATTCTACTGTAATCTTGCACTAGTAAAAATTCGGTATTTTGATCGATATTGTGAGTACATGAACCCAAATCTGCACGCTTGGCCATGACAACAACAGTGACCTTAGAGAACTACAACTCTGTATTAACTTGTCTAACACGCCCCCAAGCGTGGGGCACTGTGGGAAGGCGAGCGGTGCAGTGTTAAAAAACGCTGCAGTGTGAACGCACTGTTAGTCTTTTAATGAGACGAGTTGACTGAATAGCTTGTCTTGTGTCTCCACTAATCAGCTAATAACAATCACCTGTGTAATAGACTGAGTGGCGCTTGTTTGTGTGGTTGCCACGGTGATGGTGCAGCTATGAATGCTAACGCGCTGAGGGCAGAGAATAACAGAAATGTAGCTAGAATCCACACCTCAAACAAGTTAACCTAGACGCAAAACTATACTTCCAATCCAAAAATTAAGGATATTTTCCGAGACCCAAGACTCTGCCGAAACCAGAGATGTCCTTTATATTTCTGTGCGGTCAGAAATACGACTCTACCGGCAGTTTCAAAATCTTGTTCTTTTTGCTTTCTCTGACGATTTTGTCACCAGATTTGCATTGGTCTCTATGGGGCGAGAGTTGGACTTTGTCTCGCTTTCGTGGGGCTCTGAACAAATGTGTACATCTGTTGGATTCAACAGACAACTGTCTACGACCAGCACAAAATTAGCTATCTATTGATCCAAAAACGAAGCATGAAGAGCGAAAATTGTGGCAATGCTGGCAAAATATAAATATTTTTTCAACGACATCCGAAGCTCCACTCTAAGCGTTTCAGTCTGCACTCTAGGCTTTCACGTACACACCCATGTAAATCTCAGAAACGGCTTGAAAAAGTCATGAAACATAATCAGTGATATTGAAAAAAGTTGAATAGATATCAAAGAGCTGAATTATTTAAAAATAGTTTAGGGTGTTGTCAACATTTTAAAGTTTAAATGGTGGCTCTAGCTGAAAGATTGAGGAAGAAGAAGGATTTGGAAGTTGAAGAAGTTTTAAGAAGTTTGAGAGGATTTGAAAGAAAACTCCATTGGAAAACCATGTTATAAATATTATGAATATTGATTTATATTAATTCAAGCATAAGAGGTACTAAGCTGAAAAGTCATAGCAGAAATGGCCTGAAATTGCTGAATATTTTGATAGCTGAACGGTTTTAATAGCTGAAGATTTGAAGGCGCTGAAACGTGCCACGGAAGAAATAGAATAAGAATATGAAGAAGTTGAATAGTTGTGAGAATGCTTAACAGCATTCTCACAACTAGAAACGGCTTTGGACTTTGTGAATTGTACATGCAAAAGCCAGCCTGACGGGAAACTGCCTGCGAACCACTCCTTTTTGTTTCAGGTTTTCCTCTACCCTCTCTATGTACACCAAGTTTCCAGCATCACCTGATGAATTGTCCCGATACCTTTGTCCTGCATTTGGATTGTCCAGCACAAATCCCAACGAGTTTATAGCCGTAGCACCATTCTCTGTCTGGGTGACTATTCTCGCAATCTTTCCAAATGTCCCGTTTACAAGCCCGTCTTCCACATCTATGTTTCTGGTGATCATGATTCGGGCACCTTCAGCTGCTTGTAGCATGTCAAGCAGATTGTCCTTTTGTCCTTTTAAAGGATGGCGTTTCTTCTTCATCACTCCAGTTTTAGGGTCTCTTCTATAGTCCTCTGCATCTATGTTGATGACGTTGGAATGGAGAACAGACACAGTTGCAGCATTATGTTTATCAACTTCTTTGTTGGTGGAAAAGATGTGTAGCACGTCATTAGGGCAGCGGGCGGGGTCAGTCACAGCCTGATGAAGCAGAGCTTTGTCATCATTGCTCAAGGCGTCCATCTTCTGCTTCACTCTGATTCTATTCAAAAGCTCAGCGAATGCAACATCATCTCTCTGGCGCATAATGTCTGTGAGTGTGATCATTTGAAAGTAGTCTTTCCAGAAGTCATCTGTATCTTCTTCAAACACGCAGAGCGGTTTACTTCTTCCCAGTGGGGGGAGCTGATAAAAGTCTCCTACTGCCAGTACCGACATGCCACCAAACGGTTTCTTACTGCCTTTGATTTGCTGTAATCTCCAGTTGACGTAGGCAAACAAGGGCTTTGAAATCATTGACACCTCGTCAATAATGATGATCTCGGCATTTGACAGCTGGGCGCTCACTTCATCTATGAGATTTCCAAGTCCTTGGTACGGTGGCTTTAATCATCGTGGCAACTTCAGGACATAATGCAAAGTGTTGCCTGAAATGTTGAAAGCAGCGGTTCCTGTAAATGCAGTCAGTAAAACGGTTGGCATGGATATGTCGGTTTCCTCGCATAGTCTAGGCAGTTTACTGAGTATTTTTGTTGCCTCAGCATGAACACACTTGATGAGGTGAGATTTTCCTGTTCCTGCGCCACCAGTGACAAAGTAAAAGAAAGGGTCAGGATTTAGGCCACGCACACGGTTAACGCACCACTCACGAACCAAGTAGAATGCGCCAGCTTGTGTCCGGTTAAGGTTTTCATACATTTTGCGAACAAAATCTGGGCACATTTGTGGGGCCTTTACAGTAAATGCAATCCCCCAAGTTTGCTTCTCATGTGTAAACTCCGGAACATCATCTTGTTCATTCTCGTGAAGTGGTTCTGCTTGTTTTCGTTCTTCTATACATTCCAACTTCTCCAACTCAGCTTCCGGGGGCGAAGGTGTTCCAAGCATCTTCCACAGGGCCGTTCTGCATGTAGTCGTTTAAGACTTGTTCCACTATCTTACTGTGTTGTTCAAACTTCTGTTGGTTTATTTGAACAATTGCACTCACTGCACATATCTCGTGTCTTCCTGGTAATCTCACATGGGCATGTTTGTAAAACTCCTGGTGTGTGGGGAACATTTCCGTTTTGAGCGATGACTCTGACCGATGGGGGAGGTAGAGTTTGAGCAATCTTCCATCGAAGTTCTCAGGGTCCTTCTTTTCTGAAAAGCGAGCACATCTGATGACTGCAGGCTTCCCTCTGGTGCGTTTCTGGATCATTCCCATGTTGTTTAATAGGCTGACACGCTTGCCGTCTTCCGTTTCCTTGCCGTAGACAATCCTGTAATGTGATGCAAAGTCTGCAAGACACGTTTTCAAACTCTGGCGTTTCAGGCCTGGCTCTGTATTTGTCGGGTATACCCGTCATCCACACATTCTCACTTTCCTCTGGTTTCTTCTGCAATGCGCAAAGCGGGAGACTCATTCTCAGTGCGTTGTCACTCGTTTGTAGAAATAAAACCTCGCGTGAGCAAGACTTCATTTTCAGGCTGCACGTACGGGCCACAGACTCCTGGGCGCTGACCTCTCTGTGTTTTGAATAAGCCTGAAGAACAACTTTCATTTCTTCTCGTTCCGTCTGATTTTCTGGGCTCATGTCTTTGACTATCGTTTTGAGATAGTCACTCATCTCACGCTCTGGCTTGGATATGTAGGAGAGCATGTACATGATGCAACCATACTCTTCAAGAATGTACTGGATGTCCATGTTTGCGTTCCACGCCATTAGCAAATTTGGATTGTAGTTGTTCACCCAGCAGTCCTTGACATCACGCTTCATTAAAATGACACTTGCGGAGGTCAACGACTCAACATACGTGTCGTACTCATCAAAAGTCTTCAACCTGTGCTTTTGGGTCGTTTAGCAAGTCCCAGACCGGTTTCAGTTTGTTCTTGGCTGCTTGTGGTGCCATTGCATGTTCTTGGGGTGGTCCTTCCTCTTCTTGTGGCATAGGGTAAGTTACGCGCGTTTTTTTAATAGGTGGTTTTGGAAATCCAAATCTGCATACTTTGTTACCTTTCCTGCATGAGTTGTAATGACTTCTGCTGTGCATTTGAACGTCCGTGACATATCTGTGAAGTAAGGGTTGTTTGTCTTCATCAGGCAGCTGGCATGAAATGTAGCGATCCACAAAGTCACATACCTCATCATCCCGGTCTTCTCCGACGATAGGAGCTCCTGCTACCCAACAGAGACAATGTATATGGGGGCTTCCTCTCGCCTGAAATTCTACCCGGTAAAAGTAATCGATAACTTCACCGATTGGCTGCGCAGGACCCAACAGCAACTGTCTCATCAGAGCATCAACCCTCTTGTCAAACATGCGCATGGTGGTTACAGGGTTACTTCTGAGAATGTCACATTTCTCAGCCCAGTCTAGCTCAGAAAAATCCACCCGTTGACCTTGTTGTGCTTTGATGGCTGTGATTACCTCTGGCCATCTGAATTCTGCAGCAGAGAAGGTCAGGAAGAAAGTTGGCTTTCCTAATTGTCTGACATGGCTAGCAAATCCTTCAGAGTTCGATCCCAGTAAGCTGGAGTCCCTCTCAGTGGTTGCATGAATCTTGTAGCATCTCTATTTCTCACCAACCTCTCAACCTCACGTTTGTCCTGTAGCAACTTGTTGGATATTTTCCGTCCGTCCTTGGTCTTGGATTTTCCTTAACTGAATTGACATGCTGCTTTTTGCCAGGTGAGTCTCTGTGACAAACTGCGCAAAAAACAGGTAGCTTTGGTCTCTTGCAAAACGAGTGTCAACACAGAAAAGCCTTGCATTGAAATACATGCTCGGGGATAGTTTGACTTGTCTTGTCTCGTCTAATGTATTTCTTCCAGTAGTGAACTGAACAGGGAAAGCCATTGCCTCAAGCCTTGGGACTTGGGAAAAGCTAATAGGCGTGTTTCCTTGTGCTGGGGCGATGCTGAAAATCCCATCCAGTAGGTCAGTGTTTCTTCTCCAAGGTCAGGTGGCTGTAAACAACTGTCCAAGCCGACTCCAGGTCTTAGTGCAGCTTTCTCAGCCTCTGCATTGGGAGGTTGTTGGTCATGGCCTTCCTGTTGCTCATAAGCAGGCTGTAAAGCTGCAGACTTTACCTCTGATAGATCAGCACTTTCTATGCGATTAAGCACCTCCATCATTTCAGTTTCATCACCGCTATCAAGGTCCATCCCATCATCATCATCCGTTCTCTCATCAGCTCTGATTGTAATGTTTCTGTAGTCAGGGTGTGTGTCAATGAGCTTTGATAGCCCTGCTACTACATTTCTCATGTTTACAGTGTGAAACAGCTGGTGGCCTTTGTAAACCAGACGTATTTTCAGCTTCACTCTGTATAACTGGGATGAGCTGCATGGTCTTGGTAAAGTATTTACCGTCGTTTCCACCTCGGATGGCACACACACCACAGCGCCATGTATAGCTGCTTGTCGACCTTTAGGAAGTGTGACAATCTTGGCAAATGGCAGGATTTTGGCCAAAAGTTGTCTTTCCAGCACGTTCAAATCACTCTGGGGGAATGGGCTCCAGCTCCAGGTTGTTAGCCACAGCAATGGATGATTTGTTTCCTGCCTTCAAATGGGAATGACAGCTGTGACAAATCCACTCTTTTTTCCTTTCTTCTGGTACAGTGCATTGTTCAGGACCTTGACATTGATCGTCGCACACATGGACATATTGCCTTGTCAAACAGACAGCAACAATGTGTGGATTCTTCTTGTAATTGCTGTGATTGCAACACTTTACTTGGTTGGGGAAAAGGGTGCGATGGCACATTGTGCACACAAAAGTTGGGCCAGCTTTAATGCATTCCTTGAAAGTGGATATAGCTGTCTGCATTAGGCTGTTGTCCACTGGTTGATTGTATTCACGTGTAGAATGAGTCCATTGTCTGTATTTCCTACTTATTTTCAAGGCACAGCACATCTTATGGGCCATCTTAAAATGTGCTTCACTGTGACACTTGTTTTTCATGTGTATGATGCATTGTTGCAAATGATGTTTCTGAAAGCAGGAACATTGTGGTACTTGTGGCGAAAGGTTTATTTTTGTTTATTTAAGTGATGTTTTCTGAAGGCAGGATCATTGTGATACCTGTGGCACGTTTCTTTTTGCTTTCTTTTGAAGGCAGGATCATGATGATACTTGAGGCACAAATGTTCTTTTTGTTTATTTAAGTGATGTTTTCTGAAGGCAGGATCATTATGGTACTTTAGGTGGAAAGTTTCTTTTTGCTTTTCTCTGAAATCTGCATCTGTTCTGTATCTGCTGGTGTTGTGTGTACCATGCATTCTTTGGTTTCTTTGTCTTTCTTTTTCTCTTTGTCGCTGTTTTACATTTAACTTGGAAAATGCATTACTGTCGTTTGACATGCCTCGTGTGGATGGTGCATTGATTGACTGCAGATGTTTGTTGGGTGGGAATCCAGTTTCTGTTACATCTTTGGTCTGTGTCACCTTCTCCACATGCTTTTGACTTTGTGGCTTGTCAGATTGCACTGATAGGGATGGCAAATCATCGGATGTCTTGGACGTTGAAAGATGTCTTGCATGTTGAAATGCGACTGGCATGAAGTCATACTGTAGTCCATCAATAGGACCTCTGCAATCTGTCAGTAGCAATTCATACAACGTATGAATCCTTGCAACCATCTCACTCAAATGTGTGAAAGTAATCATAACCGCTTTTCCATTTTTGTCAGGTAGTCCATCTGCATTTCGACAATGAGAATCAAACAGTCCATACCTTCCAGACTTGTCTCTGAACACAGCAATGCAATATGGTGATATGATAAGGAGGGCATGTGTAACGCCCGCAGAGAGACACTGAAGTCTTGTGGAGAGATCAAGAAACCAAGCCTGGTTGTCAACGTCTGCCCTGGTTCTAACGCGTCCCATCTCCACCGGAGATTTAAGAACATTGTACTCATGTTGGTCAGTGTTGATTCTGAGTGGTAGTTCCTCCATGGTCAAGTGTTGGAATTTATATTTTTTTCCTCTTTTTAGCTGTTTTATAGTTTTGTCATACAAGCTGTTGCCCTTGTCCAGTATCTTGTCAAGATCAGCCTTCCTCAGGTCATCAACCTCATTGTGGTATGCCAAAAACGTCAGAGCCATGCATGTACACTGCTTGTTCCTTGACTTTACATAGCCCATATGACCCTGATTTGTTGACGCCTGCACGGATATCTGACTTTGTAGGATGCATGGTTCTTGAATGCCATCATTTTCAGAAGTGGCAATCACACTTCCATTGTGCTCTTGAAGTTGAAACTGAGCTGTGCATTGATGTGCACGCACTTGTCCACATTCACCGTCGCTTCTGTGTGGCTCTGCACTCTGTAAGCGTGGGTCTGAAAGGTCCAACTTAGACCAGCGCAGCTTTGCAGCCTGAGATTTCTTTCCCTTACGTGGCATGACTGTATTGACACTGCTGAAATTCTGATTAATGTGTAATAGTAATTACAAACCTGTAAGCTTCGTCTGGGATGAAAAAGTGGAGTAGAATCTGAAGATCTTTATACTGAGTAAATAAGCTAGTTTACATACCTCAAATTCTGGCAACTGTAGCATGTACTTGTTATTACCAACCTTTAACCAGAAGCAGTCCAAACTGTAGAGGAAAGAACCTTGGAGATGTGGGCACAGATCTGGAACGACTACAAAATAAAAACATAATTTCAAACACAAGTGTTATTGGAAAGTAATTTATGACTGATTAGTGATACCTTTTAGTATATGGCATGTAAATATACAGCGTCTTATGAGGGTCGATTCAGTAAGTTAATTAATATAACAAGGTATAAGCTTAAATAATTATTAATACTCATATGTGATTCTACAATAATTAACGTTTTGAACACAATTATAGTATGTTTACTGAGTCAGAATTTTAAGAACATTAAAAACGGATGCAGTTGTTGTGTTGGTTGTGTGCACGACTTCACTTTCGCGAGGTGCTTCATTCTCAGAAAGGTGCACACGTGAAGCATTGCGTCGCGTGTGCAGAGCACAGATCAGTAACTATTCGAAATAAATAAGCACAGAGACCAAAAAATGCAATTGGAAAGTCATGAGAACGTTTTATGTACGTAAAAATATTAGAAGCTTAAGATGGCCAAGCAAGCTAAAGATGTAAATAGGCTTAGAATTCAGAAGCATACAGAAAAAAGTAGTATACACATTATGCACAATTTCACTAGCCTAGCACAAAGAGGCATGCTTAACATGACGGCCAGAATTCTTACTGTAGCATAGGCTATACTGGCTAGAATTGCCTGAGACCGCACTAGCAACGTTTCTTACAATGATACTCTAGTCTTTCAACCACTCGAAATATTTACAATAGAAATTCTGTGCAATCAATATTAGTTACCTAGAATCTATGGCCGAAATTGTTCACTGTGATATTTTATTTTCCTTAGCGTTACATTATTTTATTGAAAATACACGTATGAGAAAGTTGGCAGTTTATTGCACATTTTAAAACGCCGTTCTAGTGATGAACACATTTTTCAAGCCAAACTATAAATGTAAGCTGGCTATTGTTCTGGCTACTGTTCCTTTACTAGCTAGCTAAATATTTAACCTTCAGAAAAAAGGCTGGCTCTAGATATAACGTTAAGCGAACAATGCAAACTGTCTGAGGAAAATTAGCTAAAGCTAGCTCTAGCTAACTAGAAAAACGGCTCTGGTCTGGTTTCATTTGGTTTTGCACTGTTACCGATCACAATGCTAGCTAGCGTTACCCAGTTAGCTCTACATTTTCCTGTCAGAATTTTTTTTTTGACGCTAGAATATATATATTTTAATGTCTTACCTCTGTGACTGACGATTGAAAAGCAAATAGTTGGCAAAATATGTCACTATCAGTAGCACTGACGATCAGGAACGTGAAGATAAAAGTGTAAGCCGTTTGAATTCGTCAAGGTTTGCAAAGCATTCCAAGTGATCGGATTGTGCCTAATACAGCAGTATATACCATGGCAAAGGAATACTCGATTCTTATTGGCGGGAGTCAGTAATCAGGTGATAATGAACATCGACTAAGTAGTTCCAGTAAAACTGTCTGTTCACCGTTGTAAATTATTGCGCTGGCTACATAGTTTGAGCACACAGTCATTATAAGTTATTTGGTATGAGCCTACTTCTTTTAACCTATTTGGAAAATGTTAGACTACTTTTCTGAATTTACTCTGTCAATTTGGAAAATGTTAGACTACTTTTCTGAATTTACTCTGTCAGTGTCACATAACCGCTCATTCCACATCCCATTCGATTCACCTCGCCAATCAATGTACTATGTATTTAATGAGAAACAATTGGGTTAAGGTTGAGTCAGAGGTTGGCCTGTCTGTGGATGATGAAGGTAGGATAAGAGAAATGTCTTCCCTTGCGGAAGCAACAAACCACACAAGCATAGGATTGAGAAATCTCTTTAATGTGACACATTACTTACATGCATGCAAGTCTTAAATTGGCTAAATGTTATGGTGTACTTTTCCCAGACAAGTTGTCAATAAAAATCCACCCATTAAGTTTGTGTTATATTGTTATTTTTGTTTAAAGTAGGCCAATCTAATCACAATATCTGATTGTTCATGTGCAACTCCTTAGATATACTTTTCCAGACTGCCCACCTCAGAAAACCAGACATAGCAGAGGTCTCACACGAAGGTACACACATATTTCAAAAGTATGTAAGTGTATGACTGCAGTTCTAAGACCATTATGTTCCCTTGATAATATATATTTTTAAATTACATCTATTACTCAGATGGAGGAGTGGTGTTACTGGTTGGTTGGAAAAGAAGGCCAAATGAAACTCATGAAGATGCAGCGCTCAGGAGGAAACCTAGAAAGTAAATTTGAATCAGATATAAACAACTTGTTGGTTGCCCAACAAGAGGAAGACAGCCTGCTTCTTCAATGACTTAGTCCTTTGAAGGGCACCTGTTGAACCTGGTTAGAAACGTCGCATTTAATGTACTTTTACACAATACATTAAGGATTAAAAAATGAACACACGTTTGCTATATTGAAAGGGTCACGTGTAGGCTATGGGACGTCTAATATTTGTATGTGTAGGACCGTGTTACTCAAGTGGTGGGTCCCGACCCAAAAGTGGATAGCAAGCTGGTGTAGGATATTGATTCATAAAAGCATCTAAATGTATCAACGTCCATGTATTCATGTTTTCTGTTATTTAAAAGCAAGCTCAGAGCCGTATGAATGGGAAAGACTTTACTTGACAGTAAATAATCACTTTGTATTCTAGCTGACCAACAGTGCAAAGACAACAAAGCTGACGAGACTAGCTAGATTTTGTTTTTTAGCTAACTGGCTACCACTACAGCACTATCTGGTGGCAGGACGAATTGTACAGTACCTCCCCGAAGCGATCTGGAACGGAAGACTAGCTAACAGCTAGAACTAACTCACTTGCCGTATAGCTACCTGCCACTCGTATATTGTAGCTAGTCTACAGTACCTCCCCGAAGCGGTCTGGAACGGAAGACTACAAGGTCGCAAGTTAGCTCTAACTCTAACACTTAAAAGTTTTGGTAACAGATAGTACTGTAGCAGAGATGTGCCGGGGTACTGTAACAACTAGAGCTAACTCCTCTGTGAAATAGCAGACTATTGTTTCCGAAAGTATATAACGCTAGCTATCTACTATCTTAGCTCTAATAATATCAGCGTACAGTATATCATATTTAGCTACATTTCGAAAGTAGATCTACTAGCTTAATAATATCAGCTGTAAAACATCATATGTAGCCTAGCTACAGTAACTACATTTTGAAAGTAGTAGCTCTACTGTAGCTAGATCTACTTTCTACTTTAAATTGGTACGCTGAGTGTTTCATATCACAATGTTAGCCTAAATGAGTAAATAGTTATCACCATGGCCTCCTCGATTTGTGTGTGGCATCACACATCGTTTACTTGCAATCTCATGGCATAATAAATCCAAAAACAAACATTTATTTGTGAGGAATGGTTATTTTAACGATTGAAAACAGATGTATCACAGACCGCTGTCATGTGTCGCCCGGGCAACAGAGGCTAATGTCATGACGCTAATGCTTCTGTGAAATGGTAGACTACTGTTTCCGAAAGTAAATGTACTTCCTTAATAATATCAGCTCATATTGTACATTACACTTCACAATTGTGTTGCATATCACAAAGTAAAATTAGTAAATAGTTATCAACCTGGCCTTTTTGCTTGTGGCGTTTCTGCAGCTGCCTTGCAGTAAAGCTACAGTTAGCCTAGCTAACTCCCAGAACAGAAGTTTAACGAGCTGCGAAACTAATGTTCTGCTACAGGTAGTCACGTGTTTTCCTGACGTCAGTGACTGTGGCTAGCAAATTAGCCACCGTTAGCTTCACTTTTCGCCACAAAAACTTAACTTGAGCCTAAACCATGCAACGGAACGTAAATCCCAATACAAGCAACTCAATCGCTACCAAGACGAAACTTTTGACACCTAGGTTGTCTATGTAGGCCAAATATTGACGAAGATTTAGGGGTGGGAAAATAAATAATAATAAAGATATATGTGAGAGAACAAAGGTTGTGCTCTTGACGAAGGCAAGCACACCCAATAATAATAAGAAGAAAAGGTAGAAACACTTAAGTGGCTTCGCCGCTTCGTGGCTTGGCCACCAATTACAATAGGTGCCTCGCAGCTTCGCTGCTTGGCCCCTAATAATACCACCAATTACAATAGGTGCCTCGCAGCTTCGCTGCTTGGCCCCTAATAAGAAAAGGTAGAAACACTTAAGTGGCTTCGCCGCTTCGCGGCTTGGCCACCAATAAGAATACGTAGAAACCCTTAAGGTGGCTTCGCCGCTTCGCGGCTTGGCCACCAACAATAGGTTTCCTCCTTACGGAGGAATCCTAATTACAATAGGTGCCTCGCAGCTTCGCTGCTTGGCCCCTAATAATAATAATACTAACAATTACAATAGGGGCCTCGCAGCTTCGCTGCTTGGCCCCTAATAATAATAATACGTAGAAACACTTAAGGTGGCTTCGCCGCTTCGCGGCTTGGCCACCAATAAAAGTAGGATTACAAGTAACACACATACATTTGGTTCACCCCTGGTCTGTATATATAAAACCATACACTCTGTTAACAGATCCTTTCCCCAGGTCAAGAGTATGGGCCGTATTCTCTGTTAACAGATCCTTTGCCTCAGATCAAGAATACAGATTGTTTTACATATTTGTTTAAATACTTCACGCGACCAGAGTTCTTGTATGCTATCAGAGTTCGCCAACTCTGACCTAGACAAAGTAAAAATAGCAAGTCAAACTAGAGAGGGTACAATTTCTGGGGAAATTGTAGGGTGTGCTTGCTTGCGTCGGTTGCACAGGGTCCGTTTTTTAATGACATTTTTACAACTGATATTTCTGTATATTTTACATAAAAATGCATACTTATTATTTATAAAGATTACATAGATTTAAAAGCATCTTTTTTTTGCTGCTCATTTACAAATCAAAATACGAGTGAAGTGTAGAATTAAATAGATGTCTTCTCATTTCCCCTGCAAGAGGCAGCCTCATAGCTGAATCAAAACGAATACATTTGGCAGACCGGTGTAAAAATTGACCTAATCTCTATTACTTAAACTGCCTTTTAAGTTTTTCCCTTCTCGTGATATTTTCCGGCATTTAGCCTACTCATATTGCATTCTTTCATTAATAAAGTACCCCCTTTGAAGATTATTCTACGACGTTACCGGCAGTAGAATATGGAATCGCGATTCAAACAGTACCATCTGCTAACTGAAAATATGCCCCCAAAAACCTAAATAAGCTTGACATTTATTTAGTGGAAAATCGCTCGTTAAAAAGCTCACAGGTAGCGATCATTGTCAGTAACAACGCAAAATGCGATATAGCCCTGTGTGGAGAAGCTGCCCCGGTAAATTGTACTACTACAGTACAGTACTAGACTGGCAGTGCTCGTCTTGGTAGCGATTGCGTTGGTTGAATTGGATGTAACGTTCCGTTGTACGGTTTAGGCTGAAATTAATTATTTTCATGAACAGATGAACAGAACAAAGTTTAGGCTGTGGCAATGAAGTTCAGGTTAGTAGTTAGACGTTTGACTTCCTAAACAGCTGTGTAGTGCTAGATGTTTTTGCAGTGTGTCTCGCGTAGGCTACAGCGTTGCAGTGAGCAACACTGGTTTGTAACCACAGGTAATGATAATTTCACCAACAAATCGTTTACTTGTAATGTAATGTCATAATAAATCCTACAACAAAAATGTATTTGTGAGGAATGTTTATTTTAACGACTGAAAACAGATGCATCATAGACCAATGTAGTATGTGTTGCCCGGGCAACAGAGGCTAATGTCATTATGCTAATGCTTCAGTGAAATAGTAGACTACCGTTTCCGAAAGTAGACGTGGGCCTACTTCCTTAATAATATCAGCTAATATTGTACATTACATTTCACAATTGTGTTTCACATCACAAAGTAAAATGAGTAAATAGTTATCACCCTAGCCTCTTTGCTTGTGGCGTTTCTGCAGCTACCTTGCAGTAAAGATATAGTTAGCCTAGCTATCCCCCAAGTTAACAGATGCGAAACGAATGTTCTGCTACAGGTAGTCACGCGTGTTTTAGTGACGTTAGTAACGTCAGTGACAGTGGCTAGCAAATTAGCCACCGTTAGCTTAACTTTTCGCCACAAAACTTTACTTGAGCCTAAAACCATGCAACGGAACGTAAATCCCAATACAAGCAACGCAATCGCTACCAAGACTAAACTTTTGACACCTAGGTTGTCTATGTAGGCCAAATATTGACTGAGTTTTAGGGGGGCAAAAAGAAATAATAATAATAATAATATATATGTGAGAGAACAAAGGTTGTGCCCTTGCCGAAGGCAAAGCACACCCAATAATGACCCAAATTTACTAAACCAAGATTCTACAATAATATAACTAATAAAAGTAGGAAAACCCTTTTGAGATAAAATTACTTAAATGCTTCGGTAAAAAGGTAGGTTTTAAGCTGTCTTTTAAAAATGTCTAGAGTGTTTGCTTCCCTAATATTTATGGGTAATTTGTTCCATAGTTTTAGGGCGTAATTGACAAAGGCCGAATCACCAATCTTCTTATGACTGCTTCTGGTGACCTCTAATAGGCCTGCATTTGATGATCGCAGTGTTCTAGCTGGTGTGTAGTTTATAAGGGAGTTAGCAATGTAGCTAGGTCCTTGTCCGTGTAGAGCTTTGTATGTGAGGAAAAGGACCTTAAAGTCAATTCTGAAGGTAACAGGGAGCCAGTGTAAAGTAGCTAGGACAGGACTAATGTGTTCTCTCCTTTTAGTTTTGGTTAATAATCTAGCTGCAGAATTTTGAATGAGCTGTAGTCTTTCAGTGGTTTTCTTGGGAAGACCAGTGAAAAGTGCGTTACAGTAGTCCAGCCGGCTGGATATAAAAGCATGAATTAACTTCTCTGCATCATTTTGGTTTATGAATGGTCGTACCTTTGCTATATTCCTCAGGTGAAAGAAAGCTGTTTTGGTCACTTTATTAATGTGAGAGTTGAAATTCAAATCTGAGTCCAGGATTACACCGAGACTCGTCACCTCTGGTTTAAGACAGGGGGTTAAGCCTCCAAGATTCTTAATAAGCATCTCTCTTTTGGATTTGGGGCCACATAGTAGGCCTTCGTTTTTTTTCTTTTAATTTAAGAAAGTTATCATTCATCCATTTGTTTATTGCCAACAGGCAGTTGGTAATGGAATTGATGGCCGTTGCATCGTTGGGTTCAGTGGATATATATAGTTGTGTGTCATCCGCATAGCTATGGAAATCTATGTTATGTTCTCTGATTATGTCGCCGAGTGGTAACATATAAAGAGAAAAAAGTAATGGACCTAAGCAGCTTCCTTGAGCAACCCCGTAGCAGTTCTCATGTTTCTTGGACCTATGGTCACCTAAACTAACATAAAACTTCCTTCCTGTGATATATGATTTCATCCAGTTCAATACACTATCCGTGAACCCAATAAGCTTTTCCAGTCTATTGATTAGGATGTCGTGATCAATGATATCAAATGCTGCACTGAGATCTAACAGGATAAAGATAGAGACTTTATTTGCATCAGAGTTTAGTCTGAGGTCGCTAATTATTTTGGTGAGAGCAGTTTCAGTACTGTGATATTTCCTGAAACCTGACTGCGAGACTTCCAGGATGTTATTTTCTTCAAGAAAATAATTTAATTGGACTAAAACTATCTTTTCCAGTACTTTACTAATGAATGGAAGGTTTGATATTGGTCTGTAATTTGCAAGTAGACTGTTATCCAATTTGGGTTTCTTTAATAGGGGCTTTACAACAGCTGTTTTGAAGGCATCTGGGAAGACACCAGTTCTAAGGGATGTGTTTATAATCTCTAGCACCGGACCTGAGACACTATCAAACACTCGCTTAAAGAATGTTGTGGGTATAGGATCAATATCTGAGGTTGTGGAGTTAGATTCGCTGACAATTTTGGAAAGTTCACTAAGTGTGATACAGGTAAATGTGCTCATGGTTATGTTGCAGAATCTACTGATGTCAGTTTCGACCCCACTATTAATAATACTAGCTCTGATCAAAGTTATTTTGTTCTTGAAGAACAAAGCAAGCTCTTCACATTTAACTGCTGAGGATGGAGGTGGGGCAGGGACAGTGTTTAGCAGCTGGTCAATGGTGGAGAAAAGAACTCTGGAATTTCTGGCATTTTCTGTAATAATGTTGGAGAAATATTCTCTCCTTGCTAGACGGATGGCTTTGCTATAGGTGGTTAGTGCATCTTTGTAGATATTGTAGTGGATAGTGATCTTTGTTTTCCTCCATTTTCTCTCTGTTGCACGGCATTTTCTTTTTGTTTCACTAAAATTTTTATTTCTCAGCCATGGGGAGGTTCTGCTTGTGCACTTCTTTTTGGTTTTCAGTGGCGCAACAGAGTCTAACACAGATAATAGTGCATCATTGAGGTTCTCTACCATTTCATTCAGAGAGCAATCATGATTAGTCGGCTCATATAGAGCAAATTGTTCAGAAAATGTCATCACAGCTGTATCGTCTAAATATCTTCTATGGACTAATAATTCTTTTTTGTTAGGATAATTTCCACATTAAAAAGTATATAATGATGGTCTGAGAGGGGTAGATCAGTTATTGAAATATTATTGATATTTAGTCCAGTTGTTATCACTAGATCTAGTGTGTTTCCGTGCCGGTGTGTTGGGTCTGTTATGTGTTGAGTTAGATTGAAACTGTTGAGGAGATTTAAGAGCTCAATAGTTCTTGGGTCTGCTTTTTTATTTACTTGGATATTTAAGTCTCCGTTTAAAACTACTTTGTCATATCTAGTGACACATAGTGATAATAGTTCAGAGAATTCTTGTATGAATATTGGCGAGTGCTTGGGTGGCCGATATATAATAACAAAAAGTATTGATTCGGTTTTGAGCTCTATAGCAAGATATTCATATGATGTGAATTCATATGATGTGAATTCACCTAGCTCAGTGATTTTGAACAACAGTTTAGAGGAGGAAATAGCTGCGATTTCCTAGAAACTTGGTGAAAGCTGTAATCGGGCGGACACGCTTCTATCAAAGTTGCTGTTGCCGTGTCATTGTTTAGCCAGGTTTCTGTTAGACAGATGCAGTCTAAGTTGTTTTCTTTGACCAGATCATTAACTAGAAATGTAAAATTTCTAACATTTAGAAGGGCCAGTTTCATCTGTGGGGTATTAACAGATAAAACAGGGGTAGATAAATCTGTTGGAAGAATATGGATAGTTCTGTGACTTCTAACACTAGTTTCAGGTTTGTAATGATGAAGAAAGTGTTTTGTCCGTCTCTTCATAAACGGAGTGACTAAGTTCAGTTGAGTTCTGGATTTAATAAGTATTTATCAATCTGCAGATTGGGAGAGAAAACCAGACCTCTGACAATAAATGACAACACAACACCAAGCTTAGGTCTCAACCAGGTCTCTCACAGCTCTGCAAGCCGGAGGACCATCTTTTATAGGGGACAAGAATGTAAACATAGATTGTGACAGTCAGGCAGTAATGACGTTACAACAGTCTCAGAGATAAAGATTCACTGTTCCCAACTCATGAACTCTCACTCTAAAGAGCTCATAGTTGGCGTTCTCCTTGTAGTCAAGACAAGGAACCGTTTAGCCAGTACTTTCTCCTGACCCTGAACATCCATTAACCTGACACACAGACACAATATACTGTTATTAATAGCAAGCTTACATGAGAATGTACTAACTAGTATCCAATGACTAGTTCTATTGATTAGTGATTAATGTAAGCACACAGGAAATCCCAATTTCTTCCACAGTCCCCCCTTTTGACGTTTAACGTCAACAAAACAAACAAGTTTCATAACATTTCAAAACCTTAACAATCAAACAATACTTTATCTGTTACTACTCAGCTCAGCCTACATGATTATAGGGTTTGAAGAAAGGCTTAGGTAGTACCCAATCAGGTGAAAAGTACAAAGTCAATGAAGTGAATAGCTTTTGTTTAGTTCTCTAGATAGGGCTCCCAGAAATTACCTTAACGCTCCTTCTATTTTCCTTGTTCAAAGTTGCATGGTATTATACACTTTGGTGATATTGTGACCTTCGATTCGTCCTAGTAACACAGGCACCCCTAGGACCTTACAAAAGAACTAGCTTATAGCTATTCACTTCATACGCAAACAGAATAATGACAGTTTATCAACGATACTAGAAACATAGGCATATTTCTCTCCTGGACATAACCAAGGGTCATGCTCTCATGAGCTCAACACAGCATGGTATAGATCAAACACTGTTCATAAATTCAGATTATTTCAAACAGTATAAAAGTAATAAAGTAACCACTATCTTTAATTATGGTTCACTGATCTGTGGTTAAGGACAGATCTATTCAGATTGCATACAGCATTGTATATCAGTTGGAAAATAGAAGGAGGCAAATGGCCATCTTTATTACTTTGGCAAAATAGTCACTTGGTACTTGAGATTATATATCAGACATTTCAATCATTCCCAGGGCAATAAAGTAATCATCAGTCTTGCTTGCTTTTGTCTGTGGCTTGATCTGGGCTACCATAATCTTACTGGCAGCCTTACGAGAGCCTACTGCACAGCACTGTACACAGCAGGCAGTACACATCTTCCAAGCACAAACCACAATCAGCACAACAACGATTAACATGCCCAATCCAGTGATTCCCATTTGAATAATAGTCGAAAAGAAACCCCCCACAGAGGAGGTCACCCAGTCAGCAAAATTCCAAGCTTCAGGTTCCCCCAAATCTGAAATTATCTCTTTAATGTGCGCAGCCATATTTGTGATATTAGCAGATTCATCTGGGATAAAAGTACAACAGTCATGACCTATCACAGCACATGTACCTCCCTGAGCTGACAACAGATAATCCAGTGCCATACGGTTCTGTAGCACTACCTGTCTCATGGCCTTCATCTCAGAAGCAACCGCAGTTAAGGCATCAGCTGTCTCATTACCAATGGACTCCAACCCTACTGCTAAGCTCCTAATATCTCTAAAGGCAGTGATAACACCATACACAGGGAGAATGGCAGCTGAAAACCGTGAAAAATGGCTGTGTACTATCGACTCCAAGTGATGTGATCCCAGTTTCTTAGCATCTGCATTAATAATACTTCTCTTGTGGCGGTGCCACCAATGTTTGGGCAAGGGGTGCAGGGGCAACCCATCTACAGGTCTGAGGGCTCCTACAATAAACCCAAGGTAACATGTTCCTGACCAGTTGGCTGGCAGGAAATAATAAGCACTCTTACCACATACCCACATGGTGCCATTGTTAGCCGCATGAGGAACCAAAAATGGATCTGTTGTTATACTTATCGGTTCACCTTCAACAGGCAAATCAGGCAAATCTGTATAAGCATATGTAGACACAGTATGATTACACGTGCTGTTCCCCAGTGCCCTCCCTGTCCCGTTATGAGTCAGACATAACCAAGCAGGTGGAGCATAGGCTAACCACAATGGGGGTGAATAGGTAACTCCTTTAGGAATATGTCGCTTGTGTACAGTAACATTTTTCACATTCAACCCGATACAAGGCCACCTCCAGATCTCACACATATCTGCCTTAGAGAGTGGGACCGCTATCCAAGGATAGGTTCCTGCATGTTGGGGAATCATACCACACACCCAACAAGAACCATTTCCTCTCATTTTCCGTGCAGTCATTTTGGCGGTTTTCAGGAAGGTGTTGGCGAAGTATTCAGTCTTCATGTGTACTCCAAGGTGATGGGTGTCAATGTTCAAATCAGTTTCTTTGGGAGCATGTAATAATGACTCTGGTAGTGGCTCATGTCTGCGATATCTGTGGACTCGTGCGTCCGGTATCAGTAAATGTCTGTCAGGTGTGTGCGTCAGTTTATCTGTGGATGTCATCTCTCGTCGTAGCTCAGGAAGCGGCCTCGGTTTCCTTGAAACAACCGAAGACCTCCGCCTCAGTATCATCTCGTCCCCGTTCTGGGTGCTGTCATCTGCTTCATGTAGAGGCCGGAGGAAGACTGAAAGTGTCTTCCCCTCTCCAGGCTCCTCTCTCTGGTTTCTCATTTGGGTGCTGTCATCTGCTTCATGAATCACACATGGGGAAGAGAGGCATGGTAGCAACAGCAGCCCCTCTCTGGCTTTCTCCACATGTGACTCACCTTTCGACGTCTTCAACACCTCCGGGTGGGTGCTCTTTGGGACCTCCTTCTCGGCGCCCCTGGATTGGAGTGCTGGATGGCGGGGTCCTGGTTCTGGCTCAAATCGGTCCGCTGGACTGGACCCTGCTCCCGGATCAGCCGCTGCGAACGGGTCTCCACCCCCCTTGGTGTACTCCCGGAGGAGTAACCCAGTGGGGATGAGACAAATGGCAAGTTGGAGGAGGTTCCATTTGGAGGTGCACCTGCTCCTCCACCGGCCCCTGGCTCTCCGTTGGGACCCTCCACCGTGTTGTTCGGTGGAGGGGCCCTTTTGCAGTGTGTCGCATGGATCCATGTCGGACGACCCTCCACTTTCACCGCTGTGTGAGTCACCAAGAGAACCAGGTACGGACCGGTCCATCTCGGTGAGAGGGCAGTCCTCCGTTTGTGCACTTTCACGTACACATAGTCTCCGGGTTGATAGGGATGACATGGCTCCCCAGCGGGTTCAGGCAGGGCAGCTTTCACCTGTGAATGCACAACCCTTGCTGCTCTAGTTAGGGCATAACAAAAGTTTAACATTGTATCATCCATCTGGTGGATATCCATCTGTTTCAATGATAGTGGGGGAGAGACAGGCAATCTCATTGGTCTCCCTAAAACTATCTCGTGTGGAGAAAGTCCATTCCTCCTCTGGGGAGTAGATCTCATGGCCATAAGAGCTAGTGGGAGTGCATCAGGCCATTTTAGGCCAGTCTCTTCACATATCTTGGCTAGTTTGTTTTTCAAAGTTCCATTTTGCCTCTCCACTGCCCCCGCAGACTGTGGGTGGTAGGGACAGTGGAAATGCTGGTTGATCTGGAGCGCTTTACAAAGTTCCTGAACAATTTGACCTGTGAAATGTGACCCTCTATCACTGGACAGTCTTGTGGGGATCCCATATCTACAGATCACATCTCTCATGAGAATCTTGGCTACCGTGGTAGCATCAGCTTTCCGACATGGGTAGGCTTCTACCCATTTCGAGAACATGTCAACAATTACAAGTACATACTCAAAATTACAACACTTGTTCATCTGAATAAAATCAATTTGTAAATGCATAAAAGGACCACTTGGTGGGATTATGCTGCTGGCAGGTATGACACTGAGCACAATGTTGCTCAGCCTTTGTGGAAAAACCAGGTGCAAACCAATCAGTATTTACTATTGAGACCATACCCCCCTTGCTCGTATGGGCACAGCCGTGCGCCATGCGAGCCAACCAAGGGAACAATGCACGTGGCGCCACCATGCGGCCGTCGGGGTGGCTCCACACTGCCGAAGTTGGATCTTTCACACAGCCAACGGATAACCAACCATCCCTCTCAGTGTTATCAGCAGCGGCTTGAAGGTCCGCCACATCATGAAGAGAGGGAGTGTGTGTTTCCGGTTGCTGGGACACAGAAAAAATAGAGACCTGGGACACATCAGAGGATTTGGCCGCAGCCTTTGCTGCTAAATCAGCTCTAGCATTTCCTCTTGAAACATCATCTGTATTGTTAGTATGAGCCTCACACTTAACAATAGCTAGCTTTTTCGGTAGTAGTATTGCAGATAACAAATTATCGATCATCTTTCCATTCTTGATTGCTCCACCTGAGGAGTTAATGAAACCTCTTTCTCGCCATATGGCACCAAAATCGTGAGTAACTCCAAATGCATACCTCGAGTCAGTGTAAATATTTACGACCTTGCCGTCTGACAAACAGCATGCCCTTGTCAAAGCAACCAACTCGGCTTGCTGTGCAGTGCATTGTGGAGACAGTTTACCAGATTCGAATGTCTCACTGTCCGTGCAGACCGCATATCCAGAGTTTAGAGAGCCATCCCATGCTCGGGACGAAGATCCATCTACGTACAACACAAGTTCAGCATTATCCATAGGTTTGTCAAACAAATCAGGTCTGGGTGTTAGCACTCTATCGACAACCATCTCACAGTCATGCGGTTCACCATCATCAGGTGTGGGCAACAATGAAGCTGGATTTAATGGGGAGCATCTATGGATCGTAATGTTACTTTGAGTCAACAAAATCAATTCATACTTTGTAGCTCTGGTGGCTGACAGGTGTTGAGTTTTGGTGCGTAACAGAAGAGCACTTACTGCATGAGGAACCATCACTGCCAAAGGCGACCCCAGCACTATATCTGAAGTTGCTTCCACACATGTTGCCGCAGCACAGACTGCTCGTAGGCACGGGGGGAAACCTGCTGCCACAGTATCTAAAGAAGAAGTCACATATGCGATTGGCCTCTTAAGATTACCATGCTGCTGGGTCAGTACACCCTGGGCAAACCCTTTGGCCTCGTGGCAGTACAGTGTTGATACGCAGATTTTCTATACATATGTGAGGTTGTCTCTTGTAGTGGTCAAGAGGTCACGTAGCAGGCCCTGGACAATACACATATAGATCAAGGAATGTGCTCTGGTCCACTTAGGTTAAGTACAAGATGCAGAGAATAGTACAAGCAATGATTGATGACCGCATCATCTGTGTGTTGTGTCTTCTGTGCATCAAGTTGTGGAATCCGTACCGTTTAAGGAAATGTGTTTGTGGTAAACTATATTTGTACATTCCAGCAATATATAAGGGACTTCTGAGACACATGTTTTCTCACTCATGCTAGCCACTCTGTTGTGGATTGGTGGCATGATCCGACGTCGAGCTAATAAAACCGAGTCAACCCTTTTTATAATTGTCGTGACTCTTTCCGGCCTGCCTGCTTAGAGATCTCATCCTTACAAGTGTGAAGGGCTTTGTGTAGTCTGGCAGACCGAGAGCTGGCGCCTGGGCCAAGGCCTGCTTGAGAGATACAAATGATTTATCAGCTTCAATGTTCCACAACAAATGAGTATCAGTGTGGCCCTTCATTAAATCGAGGAGAGGTCTAGCCAACATAGCATAATCAAGGATCCACTGACGACAATACCCGGCTGAACCTAGAAAAGATTTGAGTTGTTTTGGTGTTCTAGGCTTCGGTATCAATCGGATGGCCTCCACTCTATCAGGAGTCAGTAGTCGCTCTGTACCTTTGAGTGTATGGCCCAGATACTTGACCTCCTCAGACCATAACTGCAATTTTGCCTTTGAGGCCTTGTGGCCCTTCTCAGCCAGTGCCTGTAGCACAGCAATAGTGTCCTGTTGGCAGGAGGCAAGATCCTTAGAACATATCAATAAGTCATCAATATACTGCACCAGAGTAGAGCCGGCTGCTAAGGTGACATCCTGGAGGTCCTCTCGTAATGCTTGACTAAACAACGTGGGTGATTCGGTGTATCCCTGTGGCAGAACTGCAAACTTATACTGGACCTGGCGAAAGGTGAAAGCAAACAGATACTGGCTCTCTTCTGCAATGGGAACAGAGAAAAAGGCACAACATAAGTCGATTACTGAGTAATGAGTTGTGTCGGCTGGAATGCAGCTGAGTATCGTAACTGGGTTAGGCACGACAGGATGTGTTGGGATAACACATGCGTTGACTGCTCGCAAATCCATAATAAACCTCCAAGTGTTTTGACTGGCCTTCCTCAAAGGGTAAATTGGGGTATTACACTTGCTCTTACAACGTACAATGATTCCTTGTGCTAACAATGATTCAATTACTGGCTCAATTCCCTTTTCTGCTTCCTTACTAATAGGATACTGTGGTTTGTTCGGCAAAGGTTTTCTGGGATCTATAGTGATTACAACTGGGATAGCATTCTTAATGCGTCCTACATCATTTGCATGTTCAGACCATAACTGCTCGGGCACAGCTGCTAGCAAAGCCGCATCTGTGGCGGACAAGTCGGAACTATCTCTGCAGTCCACCAATGGAGCTGTATGGGAATACAGAATGTGATAGGCCAAGTGTTCCTTCTCCTGAGGAATAGATAAGAACACTCCATCAGTAGTGCATTTAATGTCACAATTCAGTTTGCACAACAAATCCCTTCCCAACAGATTTACTTCACACCCCGTAGTTAAAAGAAATGCATGTTCATCACTCAATGGACCAATATCAACTCTTAATGGCTTGCTAACCACTGTTTGAACAGGAATCCCAGCTACTCCCACTGCATTCACTGTTTGACTTGATTTTGGAAAGTTTGGATAGTTTTGTGTTGCAATAACAGATCTAGTTGCTCCTGTGTCTATCAGAAAAGGAAGGTCTCTGCCTTCCACTCTCAACGTTATCATAGGTTCATTATCACTAGACACAGTTACTACCGGCATACATGTTGATGTTTCGAGTCCTAGGCCTCCCTATTGTTGTGGTTGGTTCTGACCTTGAGGCGGCTCAAACGGCTCAGCACCATGCCACGTCAGCTGTCTCTGTTGGGGGTGGTGATTCTGGGACTGTGAACAACCATTGTACTCAAGGCGATACTGTTGGTTAGGGGGGGGCAGGTTCCCATTTGACTGCTGGGGGTTATTACCAAACTGCAATTGCGTCTGAGGGCAATCTCTCGCCCAGTGACCTTTCTTCCTGCAGCGTCGACAAACGTCCCAATCCACCTCATCTGTCTGTCTCCCCCCCCTCGAGTTTCTCCCTCTTCCTCTACCTTTGCCTCGGCCCCTCCCTTTGAATCCTGTGTCCTGTTGTTCTAAAGAGCTTATTTGCAAAGCCATTAGTTTCTCAACTTTCTTTCCTGCATTTGCCTGCATCAATGTAAAATTATGCTTTGCATAATCCATAATCATATCAACAGTTTTGTTCTCCCAATGCAGAACCTGTTTCTTAACTTCTACCTGGAGTTCAGGGAGCAATCCACACATGAACACATGACAAAGTGGCACAGGGGAAGCGGCAGCTGTAAACCCAGAGTGTTTGTCAAATATCCTAGTAAGCCTTTCCAGGTAATCTGTAGGTTCCTCATCTTTCCTCTGTTTACAATCATACACTTTGCTCCAGTCCAGAACACCAACTCCCATTTTTGGTATCACAGCTATCAAACGGCGTTTAAGTGCTTCATATGTTCCATTATCAAGTTCAGCGTTTGGTGCAGGCCAGACTAGTGCTGCGTCATCCTCATCAGGAATCAATGCTTTCAGTTTTCTCAACACTCCAGGCTGGAGTGCTACCTCTAGCAATTGATTCAAATCTAGAAAAGTAGGTCTGTGTGCATTGATAGTTATTTGCAGCTCTCTTATACATTTTGCTGGGTCTTCTCTTATGTCAGGGAAACCCTTTCCTAGCTCCCTCAGCTCAGTCACTGACCACGGGCGATAAAGGTATAAAGGCTGTACTGCATCAGGACCTGGATAAGCTCGCATAGGGTACGTGGACACTACTGGTGGGTCCAACTGGTCTGTATTACACACCTTTCGTGTTTGATGTGTATGGGGCTCTCTTTCTTTGCTTGATTGACGTGAACCCCGAGCTGATCGCAAACCCCGACCTCTAGTGATCACCCTTTCTGTATGTCGCTGTGGGTCATTGCTCAACTGTCTCAATTTCATCAGCAGTAGAGCTTCTTCTGGACTTAAGTCTACCAGATCTATCCCATCTGCAGTAGTGCTTGTAGCAGCACGTAACCCTTCAACCTTTTCTGGTAGATTCTGCACTGGCTGCACCTGGCCCGCTGCTTCACCTAACAATGCGTGTTCCCTGTCTCTGGCTCTCCTCTGCATAGCCACAGCCATAGCAACAACATCATCTTCATCGTCGGTAAATAGGCTACAAATCTTAGGTAGTAGTTTCCCTTGAGCGCTACCTTCAGCCTGTTTCACAACTACTGACTCCTCACAATTTGTTTCGGCACTGTTAGTCTGTTCAAGCAACTTCATGTTAGTTTTTGCAAGCAATGTCTCGAGTTCCCTCACTCTATGTCTTTGTTCGGTCTCATCACTTCTTGACAATGACTCCCCGACCCTCCGTTTCTCAAACTGGTCTAGTTCAATTCTAGCAGCCTCTTGTTTGTCTCGCTCGAAACGTTCTAACTCACGTTTCTGTTCATCTTGTCTCTGTTTCTCAAGACGCTCCAGCTTACTCGTAGCTTCTCTATCAGAATCAGTTTTAGCTTGTTCTGACCGTATTTTCTCAAGATAGCCAATGCCACGTCGTCTCGTAGCTTCAGTTAACCATATCATAAACATTGGCCAGTTGACAAATTGTTTACACTTCCGACTTGTTTCCTTTTCTTTCAAAACCGCTTTTAGACTCTCCAATATTTTTACGTCAAACGTTCCCTCCAACGGAAAACAATGTGTCGGGTCATGATTAGTCCACTCATGCCATTTCTCAATGCTTGACACTACTTGAATTCCATGTACATCAAACATATATCGGGCTGGACTGTTCTCAGGTAACAACGTCTCTATCGTTCTCGCAGTGGAAGCTAAATTACCCATACTGAATTACAATGTAGGCTATCTGTAACAAAATCTCATAACGGTATGAAACCAACTCTATTGATTTACTGCAGCAAGAATCACACAGCACTTTAAAACAGTCACAAAATCACACAGCACTGTAAAATGGGCACAAGACACTATTGAAGAATAAAAGAACTACAATATATCTCGCTAGTGAACTACAAATATGGCCTTTTCAAGCCAAACTATCCTCGCCTTCCGGGCGCTCAATCATGGGACGCGCATACAAAAACCCTCAACTTGGGAACGCGCCTACAATAATTTCCACAACTCCGTTACGTCATAAGTAACAGAATAACCATAATTCGTTTTTAAGAGAGACGAGTTAATCCATAAACTGCCAGTCTATCTTTCCCTCAGTATTTGATTGTGTCCCTGCCAAGAATGCCAAGTTTGTCAGTTAAAATCCTAACTGTCCCTTTACATGGTCAAAGTATCCCTCACTTGTTTAAAACCCACTTTACAGTTTAAAGTTGGTCTCTCGCATAAAGCCTTTGACCCTAATACATTATGACCGCCCACCTACTGTGCTTGGTCTTAAGAAAAATCCAAAACAAAACTTAATACAGTTACAATTCAAGCCCAAAGTACAAAGGTCCAATAAGATCTCTGTTCAACTAATGTTTTCAGCTTTAAACATGCATTCTAAACGGTACCATATACATTTCTTTGTTTGGTTCACCCCTGGTCTGTATTCCGTAAAACCATATTCTCTGTTAACAGATCCTTACCCACAGATCAAGAATATGGATTATTTTACATACTTTTCCAATACTTCATGTGACCAGAGTTCTTGTACGCTATCAGAGTTTACAGGCTCTGACCAAGACAAAGTAAAAATAGCAAGTCATTTAATGACCCAAATTTACTAAACCAAAACTCTACTATTATCTGCCTCCTGTTGAGGCCTAGCAGACTCGGGTCTGCTAAGACCAGGCTCCCAACTGAACGTCACAATAAAAGGTTCTTAAATGTTTTACGTTACCAGCATCGCAGAGGGACAGCAGGCGCACCAAGCATAAAGCAGTCCGTGAATGGGGTTTTAGAAAAAGGATCCCCTTACCTTTTGGTTTTGCGCGTCACGGGTTCTGCTTTATACTGGTGCCGCCGTGGGTCTCTCCTGGATCTGGTTCTGCAATCCTGCCGCTCGACAACGCCAATTGATGAAGAAAGTGTTTTGTCCGTCTCTTCATAAACGGAGTGACTAAGTTCAGTTGAGTTCTGGATTTAATAAGTATTTATCAATCTGCAGATTGGGAGAGAAAACCAGACCTCTGACAATAAATGACAACACAACACCAAGCTTAGGTCTCAACCAGGTCTCTCACAGCTCTGCAAGCCGGAGGACCATCTTTTATAGGGGACAAGAATGTAAACATAGATTGTGACAGTCAGGCAGGAATGATGTTACAACAGTCTCAGAGATAAAGATTCACTGTTCCCAACTCATGAACTCTCACTCTAAAGAGCTCATAGTTGGCGTTCTCCTTGTAGTCAAGACAAGGAACCGTTTAGCCAGTACTTTCTCCTGACCCTGAACATCCATTAACCTGACACACAGACACAATATACTGTTATTAATAGCAAGCTTACATGAGAATGTACTAACTAGTATCCAATGACTAGTTCTATTGATTAGTGATTAATGTAAGCACACAGGAAATCCCAATTTCTTCCACAGTAACCATGCATTTTACCATGCCATTTTCTGTTTGTGATGATGACCGGTATGTCTAGTGAAATAGCATGGTGGCTGTCCTAGCGTAGCTTTTCTTTGGGAAAGTCTATGCCACTGAGCTGTTCCATCACAAGGGAATTCATCCGGGGGGTGCAGATCTCTGGGTACTGGAGCTGGATCCCTCTGCACACCGAGAGGGGGTGCGTCATGCTAACGCGGATGCTTTGTCCCGCTGGCCAGTGTCGATGCACGCCGGGGAGGACAATAGTGTGACTTACGTAAATGCCATTGACTCAGGGGACTTTCCATACTCAACAGGAAGTTCTGGATGACTTTCCTACCTCTCTGCCCATAGGCCAGTCGCAACCAACTGTAGGCTGGTCAGTGGACTTGGAACCAGTGGACCTGCAGGCGTTGCAGCAGGCCGACTCAGATATCTCCACGGTGTTGGGCTGGGTTGAAGGGGTTGCGCTGAAACCAGCCCGCGGCCGTCTGAGGGGTTCGTCGGTGTGTCTTAGGAAGTTATGGACTGAATTTAGTCGACTTACAGTGATTGACGGACTTTTGTGTCGGTCTGTG
Organism: Thaleichthys pacificus; assembly: GCA_023658055.1. Lineage (NCBI taxonomy): Eukaryota > Metazoa > Chordata > Actinopteri > Osmeriformes > Osmeridae > Thaleichthys > Thaleichthys pacificus. The sequence continues at coordinate 16,259,269 of CM042854.1, forward strand.
CACTCCTCACTAACCGGTGAGAATTTAGTGCAGACTGTTGTTCCGTCGTCTCTCGTACCGGACATTCTGCAGCACCTCCACGGCGGAGCTGTTTCGGGGCATTTCTCTGCAGAGCGGGTGTGGGAGAAAGTTCGTCAAACATGTTATTGGCCTATGTTTAGAGACATTAAACAATGGTGTGAGCAGTGTGAGGCGTGAGGTCAGACTCGACGGTTTCCTGTCGGTTTACCCTTTTCAGAGAGTGACGGCAGACATCTTAGAGTTGCCGGTGACAACTAAGGGCAATAGATATGTGCGTGGGACTATTTTCTGAGGCAAGTGGCTTTTGCTTATAACACTTCGAAACATGCCAGTACACAGTTCACCCCATTTTACCTTGTGCATGGGAGAGAAGCACGGGTTCCAGCGGATGTGTTTGTGCCTCCGAGACTGTTCGACTCTCAGGTGCCCGGGACGCAGGCGGAGTTCGTGTCCTCGATGGTGAAGGGGCTGGAGAACGCCTTCGGTGATGCAAGACTGAACAGTGCAATGGCCCAGGAAAGACAGAAACTCTACTATGACGTGGGGGTGCGTCATCGCCCATATGAGATGGGTGACATGGTGTGGCTGAACAACCCGACGGAGAGTCGCATGAAGCTGGCCCCTCACTGGAAGGGACCTTATAGGGTTATTCAGGTGCTTGATTCACATGGTGAGCATGGGCTGCCGTGTCGGCTTGGGTGACGACTCGGACCGGGAGAACAGTGCGTCCCCCTGGTCGCTTTGAGGACTTTGTGTTGACCTGAGACTTGTTCTATCATGGGGGGAGGATAGATATAATATTTATGCATACGAGGTGTGTGTGTATGTATATTTGTGTTTTGTTTTTTTTCCTCTTCAGTACTTCTGCCTGTTGATTTTGTTATGCCCGTGCTGCTCTCGTGCCAGGTGGGGTGTTCGCGTAGTGGGGCCTCTTTCAAGGGCTTCCTGTGTTATGTGTCAGTGTTATCTGGTATGTTTGGGGAGTGTGTGACTTGTCATCTGTATGTGTTGGAGTGACCATGGGTGTCTGAGTCTATTGTTTAGTTTTGTTGGGGGGGCTGCCTGCTGTTGCATATGTTCCCTGGATGTGTGATCTGTTTGTCTGCCTGTTCTGTTGGAAGGGGGACGTTCCATGTTGAGGGGGGGACGTATGTGACAGACCATAGGTGTAACGGGAAAGGGGGTGTTTTGTCCTTCGGGAGTTGCCGTAGGCGTGTTGCTAAGGCAAGCGTTCGGTTTTAAGTAAGAAAAGGGTTGTTGGTATACTGGTGTGAGAGAGATTCAGTAAAGTAAATACAGCTGGTGCTCAAAGACAGTGTCCTTCTATCATTATTTACACAACATAAAGTAACCTAAAATAAACCCCAAACAGTCGGCTACACTAGTACCATCTGCTGACTGAAAATATCCTCCCAAACACGTAAATAAGCTTGATATTTATTTAGGGGGAATGGCTAATTCAAAAAAGGTTTGCTGGAAGCGATCATTGTCAGTAACAAAGCCAAAAGCGACTTTTTGGTCTCAGTCTAGAGCCCTGCCTGGAGAAGCTGAATTGTGCTACGAGCAAGCTACTGTAGCCTAGCTGCTGTTGCTAGCCAAACTACACTGAGGGGATTGTTCGAATGCGATGGAAATTAAAAACTTTGACAAAGTTTAGGCTGTGGCATTGAAGACAGCGACGCACCACACAAGCTTGAGTTTAAATACATTCTATAATGTGACATTACTTACTGTACATGCAAGTCTTGAATTGCTTAAATGCAGGGCTCTCAAGTTTTGAAGACAGGCAAGAGTGACATTCTCACCCCCCCCCCCCCCCTTCAAAATTAATTAATTAATCAATTGCTTTTTACCTGACATCTTTGAAAGGCAGCAATGATTAATGCATCCATGGCCAGGATATAATTATAAAATATGACATTCTTTTAAAAGTGACCTATAACATCGACTATGCAAAACACTTAAATGTATTTAGTGCTAATAAAATTATTACGCCTTTTTGGAAAGAGATGTTTATAATGTGACAATATGTCAGTCATCGTGTGATAACGAAAATATGACTAGGCCAATTTTATGTAACAGACGTGGTATTGCAAACTCCGTCAGTGGTATCGGGCCTATGTTCGTCCCGCACTGGGTACGAACCTGCCACCTCTGACATCCCAAGTGCCCCCACTACCAACTACGCCAACAAAAAACTAGTAATCCGTCGACGCGGGTGCCTGTTACATACCTGAGGAGTGAGTTTCACCGATACACACCAGCTACATCTATGAACTACTTGTTCTGAGCAGGTGTTGTCAGTGAACAGGCTGTAAAACTGTTGGTTAAGTTACAGACACTCATGAAAAACTGATGCTAATTATCTGGGAAACATTTTCTAACAGCAGTCAAGTTGTCATTGTTTGTGTCAAACAAGTTGTAATTTGTAAGTTGAATTTGTTGTAACATTAAAACAGGAGATCATGACTTAGCCTACTCTGCTCGAGCTCCAGTGGTTTGCTCTGTAGGTGAACAAAACTTTCGGAAGACGTAGCAGAATCACGTGAAAAATTACAGGATATGCTTTTTTTCCATTGGTTGTTGCATTAAATCTTACCCAGATACAATGGTGCTATTTTCCGATTGGCTATTGTGTAGACCCTTTCTTTTTTTGATTGGCTGATAAGTGGCAGGCTCGACTAAGAACTCCAGGGGAGACGCTTGATTCCTGCCGGTTCCATAGTGAGAGTGGTGCGGCCAGAGGAATTTTGGTTGGGTGCTGCGGCATATTAAATATATTATAAATATTTTTTTTCTGCGTGAGAAATACAATGTGTGCCGGGAGAGCGTGACAAAAGACCGAAATGAGTGACTGTCACGCTCAATGCGTGACACTTGAGAGCCCTGTAAATGTATAATGCTGCTAGTACACCACGGCACGATACGATACTTGCTGTGCAACAGTCTCTATCATGTGCGTCGTTGCTAACGTGTGCCGACGTTGTGACGTAGGCTAGCACTGAGTACCCTTCGTTGACATAAGGCACTTTTTTGCCACAAAAAATTAATTTAAACTTAAACCATGCAACGGAACGTAAATAAAAATACAAGCTACCAAGACAAAACTTTTGACACCTATGTTGTCTATGTAGTCCAAATACTGACTGAGGCTTAGGGGTGGGAAAAGAAAGAATAATAATATATATGTGAGAGAACAAAGGTTGTGCCCTTGCCGAAGGCAAAGCACACCCAATAAATATATATGTGAGAGAACAAAGGTTGTGCCCTTGCCGAAGGCAAAGCACACCCAAAAATGGAACACACCATAGGAATGACAATGACTCTGAAGAATGAGCCATTTCTCCTTTTGTAAAATGTCTCAGTGTAGGCCTACTTTTTTTCATAGTCAAACATAAAACAGCACAAAAATATGCAGCAAACGTTTTATTTCGGTACACACAGAAAACAGGCTGACGGTCTGGACTTTCCTGAATGTAGCATGGTCAGCCAGGATCCTATTTTGTATTTGTCGGAGTGTGATAGCGTGGTTCTCACGAACCATATTTACAATTTCAGTCTCCTCCTGTTCAGCTGTGAAGTGTGTGTTCTTCCTCCACGGTGTGGTTCTCTTTCTGTCCTGCAAAATCCAAATACTGTGAGCACACTGTATTCTATTGATATGCAGTATTACACAGTCCCCCCAGGATAGTTGCGGGCAAAAATTCCTGATTTCCCCTGGAGCTTTTCCAAAAAGTTGCGATGAAAGTTGTGGTGTTTTTTAGGTGTTTGTTGCGATGAAATTGCAGGAGCAAGTGAAAGTTGCGATAAAAAGTTGCGAATTTCCCTCTTTGTAATTTTAATTGAGTTATTGGTTGAAAATTAAGTAATTAACAAACATTCATCAAAGAATAAAACCATTGAGAAATGGTCCCCTAAATAACCTTACCAACATGCCAATTTTCATCATATCCCATTTTTTATCATTATCCAACCAGGATTTACATTTGCATGCATTGAAGGGAGGAATCTCCCTTTTTTTAACAAAAGATTTAAATCTCTATCTGTCTGCAATACCGCTCTCGGCCTCTACGCAACTCGGCGCTCTCACGCTTGCCAGGCATAGACAGTAGAAGAAAGCACATGCAGCAATTGACTGGTTGGGCAACCCTGGATACAGGACTGTTAACGGTGTGTTTTTCGCCTGGAAGTCTCTAGAAATCTGGCACCTTATTGAATGAAATTAAAAAGAGTTCACAGACACCAGAATGAACGCGTTCACAGTATCGTTCATCAGGCAGTAATACAGTACGTGCAGTTCACCAAAATTAGCAACGAGTTCATGAACTTTTGTTCAATGAACGCGTTCAGGCGCAACACTGGATTTAACCCCTACTGGAGTGAGTTGTGGGAGACAACGATGATTGGTCACAGTTGCGGGAAAATTGCGGTGATTGGTTAAGATTGCAACATCGTGCTGAATTTGCGGGGAATCGTTGAATTTGCGTGAATTGGTGCGATCGCAACATCGCGAATTCCTGGAGGGTCTGATTACAGTACACAAGGCAAATTGATTTTGTACCTGTTCTCCATCCTGAAGGTTCTAATGATGGCAGCAACTGTGAAGCGGCTGAGATTTGGTTGGACCCTCTAGCCAGCCTCCCTCATGCTCAAACCATGGTTGAGCACATGGTCTACCACAGTGGACCGAATGTCATGAGAGACGACCGTTCTCCTTCTTTCTCATCCTCCTCCATGTCCTCCTTCTCCTTCTCTTCATCCTTGTCCTCCTCCTCCTCTTCTTCCTTCTCTCTGTCCTCCTACTCCTCTACCTGCTACTCCTCCTCCCCCTTGTCCCCCTCCTTCTTGTCCTCCTCTTCCTCCTCTCACTCTCATCCCTCTCACTCTCTGGTTTTCGATCTCTTCAAACTTCTCCATTGTTCACCAAACAAAACAGAGGCTCAAGGCACTTTTATGCTGCAGTCCTGATTGCAAATTGCTCAACAGACCTGAAAGTGTAGAGATTTTATTATTTGTGTGTTGTAGGTTGATGCTTTGAGATTTTACTTGAGAAGTGTGTGCAACAACTGAACATTGTGTGTAATGTTTTGACAACAAGGTGATGTGTAATTGACATCAGAGTATAAAGAAGGAAAGTCAGATTCTAATGCAGATAAGAGACTGTGAAGTAGTGCCAAATTGGGTCGAGCGATTGGTACATGAAGTGAATGTTGTGCAAATTGTGCTGAATTTGCGCTTTTTGTGTGTTAACAACTGAGAAAAACTGTAACTGCATATTGTAATGAAGAATAATTTAACACGGTGCAGAAAACAATGTCCAATAGGTGTCAGCAGAGGACCACAAATTGATGAATTTCCCAGTTTGGTGTCTGATTGGGAGAAATGTGTGGGAAAATCGAATATATTTACAGTTTTTTTCATCTGCTTACACAATTTTTTTAAACTTTTCCTTTTTTTCAAAACTTTACACACAAATCCAAGAATTGCACACACAAAATGCAAAATGCCTCGCATCGCTTGCAAAAGAAGCACTGCATTCAAAATATCACAAACACATCTCAAAAGCAAACATTTGTCTTACGTTGCAAACACCTTTGCCATTATATTATATTTTTGGATATATCATATACACACAGTTATTCAAAACCTAAAACTCTTCTTTCATGAGCTTGTATGTACATTTCTGTAATGGCAGAGATGTTGAAAAAATCATGGTAAACATGAAAACAAGATTGAAACCAAACCTTTTTTTTTACTGTAAGCATTTGTGGTAGTGAATACAGTATTACACAGTACGAAAGAAAGAGAAGTAGTAGTACAGAAACCAAACCTAATTTTGAAAAAGGTGATTACGGAATGGTGTGTGTGTGCCATGAACTGTAGCATACGTAAGGGATAATTCCCGACGAGGTGTACAATATCACCTGATAATGGACGATGGGGAGGCGTGAACCGTCCGACACGCAGCGGAGGCGTGAACCGTCCGACGTGCAGCGGCATCCATTATCAGGTGATATTGTACACCTCGAAGGGCATTATCCCGCTTATACCATAATCACTTGCCAAAGATTTATTTTTACAAACTTTAATTTATGTTTTCATGCGTTTTTCAATAGAAATCTAACGTTTTTTAACCTTAGCCAACTCTGATATTTCTAGTCCGCTCAGCTCATAGAACCAACACCGGCTTTCCTTTGGGTGAGCTATTAGCCCGAAAGCTAACGTTATGCTAGCAAGATTCAAAGGCAATAACATTGTGTACGGTTGACAAACAGTAAATATAGTTTTACAGTATGTTTGACAAGAAGATTAGCTAACCAGCCATTTCACAGTCCCAAAATCAATATCAAGATTTTCACGAACAAAGTATTGGCCATATACTAGGCTAGTTCTAGCTACAGTATGGCCGCAGCCTGTGGAGCGAGTTGAATAGCAAATGGATGTGAGATGACCGCATCAAAGTTGACATATTCTCCAAACAGTAATTATTATTTGACACTATGTTTAATAACAAGACTAGCCAGCTATCCAGCCATGTCATTGTCCCCTAAATCAAATCAAGATTTTAAGAAGAAAATAATAGGCATTGTGGTGTTGGCCGCAGCCTGTCTGAAGTAGGCCTACTGTAGATTGACTAGCGAGGTGAATAGCGAATGGGATGTGAGATGAGCGGTTACTTGACACTAACAGTAAACTCAGAAAAGTAACATTTTCCAAATAGGTTAAAAGAATCTGAACCCGAGCGGTGTTTTGTTGTTGGACTTCTGTGCTAGACACGGCTTGTCCATAACGAACACCATGTTCAAGCATAAGGGTGTCCATATGTGCACTTGGCACCAGGACACCCAAGGTCTCAGTTCGATGATAGACTTTGTAGTCGTGTCATCGGATCTGAGGCCGAGTGTTTTGGACACTCGGGTGAGGAGAGGGGCGGAGCTGTCAACTGATCACCACCTGATGGTGAGTTGGCTACGATGGTGGGGGAAGACGCCGGTCAGGCCTGGCAGGCCCAAACGTAATGTGAAGAAGGAGCTTCAACTCCCACCTCCGGGAGAACTTTGATCATGTCTCGAGGGGGGGGGGGCGGGGACATTGAGTCCAAATGGGCCATGTTCCGGGCCTCCATTGTGGACCAGCTCTACACCCTCGGCAGCAGGGGCGCCGTATAGGGGGGGAAAGTCTGCTGGGAACGGCTGGCCGAATCCCCTGTCAGAAGGAGCTTCAACTCCCACCTTCGAGAACTTCGATCATGTCTCGGGAGGGCCGGGGACATTGAGTCCGAATGGGCCATGTTCCGGGCGTCCATTGTTGAGGCGGCTGACCGGAGCTGCGGCCGCAAGGCGGTCAGTGCATGTCGCGGCGGCAACCCTCGGACCCGGTGATGGACGCCGGAGGTGAGGGATGCCGTCCAACTGTAGAAGGAGGCCTATCGGACTTTATTGGATGGTAGGACTCCAGAGGCAGCTGATGTGTACCGGCAGGCCAAGCGGAAGGCGGCTTTGGCGGTCGCGGAGGCAAAAACCCGGGCGTGGGAGGAGTTCGGCGAGGCCATGGAGAATGACTTCCGAACGGCTTCGAAAAGATTCTGGACCACCATCCGGCGACTCAGGAGGGGGAAGCAGTGCACTGTCAACGCTGTATATGGTGGGGATGGTGCGCTGCTGACCTCGACGGGGGACGTCCTGGATCGGTAGAAGGAATACTTTGAAGACCTCCTTAATTCCACCAACATGCTTTCTGACGTGGAGGCAGAGTCTGGGGACATCGGGGGGGGGGGGGCCCTTCTATCTCTGGGGCTGAGGTCGCCGAGGTGGTTAAAAAGCTCCCCGGTGGCAGGGCCCCTGGGGTGAATGAGGTCCGCCTGGAGTTCCTTAAGGCTCTGGGAAAGTCTATTCAGGGGTCCTGGAGAGGAGGGTCCGTCGGATTGTCGAACCTCGGATTCATGAGGAGCAATGTGGTTTTCGTCCTGGCCGTGGATCTGTGGACCAGCTCTACACCGTCGGCAGCAGGGGCGCCGTATAGGGGGGAAATGTTATAAAATGATATTATATAAACCATCATAGAGTATATCATACATTTAAAATATAATAATACAATGAATGATCTCTTTGTTTTTACTTGTGTTTGGCAATAAAGGTTAAATATCCCTATTGACCAAAAAGTAAACATCCATATTGACCGACCATCCCCCTGTATCTGCATGAAATGGTTTGATCCTGCCTTAGCGCACTTATCGGTGACGGTGTTTAGTTGCAGTCAGTAGATGCGCTAGTCGCTAGAATGTCGGGCCGTAAACACAAATCAGGGTTTCGGAAAAGATCAGAGAAAAAAGAAAGAGAGGATAGACAAAAGAGAGGGTTTCAATCAGTAACCCAGTTTTTTACCAAGAAAGGTGGGTAGCCAATCTGTGAGTGGTATTAACCTGTTGGTTTAATGTCCATATAAGCTATATAGCTACCCAGCTAACAAGGGACGTCATTTTGTTAGCTGGGTACAGTGTTAGCCTACATTTCATCAACATTTAATCAGTGCAGGGGAACATTTAGCAAGATATTCAGATTAAATCATTGTCCCGACTCCCTGCCCATTTTAACAGACTTAACAACAGATGAGTCAGCAGCACCCCAGTCTCCCCATAACAGCACCCCTACTCCCTGTCCCAGTGAAAAAGGTGAGCAACATTGTGTAAACAACATGCCAGCATCATTCAAGGGAGTCTATGGGGATTTCTCTGTCTCTCTTGCTCTTTTTACCATGACAAAAAAGGAAAATAAATATTTATTAATGACAGAAACTCAAACTAATTATTTTCTCACATAATGATCATTATGAAATAAAAGTAAAAAAAATATATATACTGTCTGTACTGGATGCTGGACAGTTGGAAACAGTGAGTAGCTTACCTCAGTCTGCATGTTACAGACAGTATTAAAATAATTGGGTCAATGTTCTGTAGTGTTAATTAACCCTCCCGCACTACCAGCAGAGGGCGCCAACCGCGACACGTCATATGTCTGATTTGCGAGGGGGGGGGGCACTTTGAATTTTTGCCATGGGGCCCGAAATTCCTGGCTGCGCCCCTGGAGGGTGCATGGGAGTTTGCGTCCCTCGTGGCTCATGTGGGGGGTGCTCCGGGAGTACGGGGTACCGGATTCCCTGATCGGGGCTGTTCGGTCCCTGTACGACTGGTGCCAGAGTTTGGTCCACATTGCCGGTAGTAAGTTGAAATTGTTCCCGGTGAGGGTTGGACTCCGCCAGGGCTGCCCTTTGTCACCGATTCTGTTCATAACTTATATGGACAGAGGGCATTGAGGGGGTCCGGTTTGGTGACCTCAGGATCGGGTCGCTGCTTTTTGCAGATGATCCTGGTCCATGGTCCTGTTGGCTTCATCGGGCCGTGACCTTCAGCTCTCACTGGAGCAGTTCGCAACCGAATGCGAAGTGGCTGGGATGGGAATCAACACCTCCAAATCTGAGGCCATGGTTATCGACCTGAAAAGGGTGGAGTGCAATCTCCGGGTCGGGGAAGAGATCTTGTCCCAAGTGGAGGAGTTCAAGTATCTCTGGGTCTTGTTCACAAGTGAGGGAAGGATGGGGCGCGAGATCGACAGGCGGATCGGTCTCGGGCTCTGCATCGGTCCGTTGTGGTGAAGAAGGAGCTGAGTCGAAAGGCGAAGCTCTCTATTAACCAGTCGATCTACGTTCCTACCCTCACCTATGGTCACGAACTGTGGGTAGTGACCAAAAGAACGAGATCGCGAATACAAGCGGGCAAAATTAATTTTCTCCGCAGGGTGTCCGGGCTCTCCCTTAGAGATAGGGTGAGAAGCTCGGTCATCCGGGAGGGGCTCAGAGTAGAACCGCTGCTCCTCCACGTCGAGAGGGGCCAGTTGAGGTGGCTCGGGCATCTGATAAGGATGCCTCCTGGACGCCTCCCTGGTGAGGTGTTCTGGGCACGTCCCACTGGGAAGAGGCCCCGGGGAAGACCCAGGACACGCTGGAGGGACTATGTCTCTCAGCTGGCCTGGGAACGCCTCGGGGTCCCCCAGGAAGAGCTGGTGGAAGTGGCCGGGGAGAGGGAAGTCTGGGCCTCCCTGCTCAGGTTGCTGCTCCCATGACCCAACCCCCGGAAAAGCGGCAGATGATGGATGGATGGAGGTTAAAAGAAATCACTCATTGTTGTAATTACATGCTTGTTAAAATCTTTCAAAATTGTAAATGGAGGCTTTGATTCCGTCCCTGTTGTTATGGTTAGCTACTTCTTTCAGACACTTTGTACAGGCTCATACTATGTAGCCAGCGCAATAATTTAGAACGGTGAACAGTTTTGCTGCAACTACGTCGTAGGTGTCCGTATATCACCGGATAATGGACACCCCTGCAGCTCAGAATCGAGTATTCACCCAGACCATGGTATAAAGTTGATTTGTCAGATACCTGTTATCATTTCTACAGTAAAGGTTCAAATTATACCCACCACCAAAAACCTTTACATTTTTTATAGGCCTATTCTAAAGGCATGATTGGTGTTGAGTAAAGCAATGAGTTTTGCACATGTGAGGAGTTAGTGTGAGGCACTGATGAATTAGTGTGGCATTTTGATTGGTTGTGTTTAAAAAAGGAAATCAAGATGCTTCCTGTTAGAATTGTGTGTGTTACATAAAAAATGGTGTGTTGTGTTTTGCTAAAAGTGTTTTATGAAATTGAAAACTGAGTCAAAGGCCAAACATGTGCGTATGGTTTTGCAGATTTGATGTGTGGTTCTGGTGTTTGAGTGTCAGGTTTCCGAAATTGTGTGACAAGTAGCCTAAGGATTTTGTGTGTAAGCAGTTGAAAAAAACAGTAATAAGACGTATGGTACCTTCTGGAGAGCTGCTGCAATATGGCTTGTCCACATGCTGCATCACATCACTCAACTTTTTCATGTTGTAATCAGAGCAACATTAAGGGATTAAAATACAATGTACTGAAGTCGTGTTCATCGGTGTCAATACATTTATTTCTCAAATGTATCTCAACTAGGGGATGCACCGATATGGAAATTTGGTCCGATACCGATAACCAGTAACTCTTTACATTTGGAAGTTGATAACTGATACATGCTGATAAATACAAAGCCTGAGTCTGATTACAAAAACAAAAGGCAAACAACTAGTGGACAACTGCTTTTATCAAAGGGTTCATTGATTGCAGAACCGAATTTACCTTGTCACAGTTGAATAACGACAGTTCAGTGGGTAAAATGGACATACAGTGAACCCCAAAGTCCATTGACATCTCTTTCCTTTGCAAACCTCACAATTAAAAAATGTAGATGTAAAACGGTAAGTTTGTCACGCCCCAAAATTTGCTGCGCGCTGCTCTGTGTACCACGGAATTACAAACAAGAAAGTTTTTCAAGGATATTGAAAATGGACTACGGTCGTAAATGCAGTGTTCCAGCCTGTACAGGGAATGCTGACACTTCCCAAGGAACCAAACACACTCGACGGGCTGTGATGGAGAGGCAGTTAGAACCAAAACTGTACTGTACTGTAGCTAGTGGTACGTGCTAGTGGAGCGAGTGGTACGTGACAGTGGCTAGTGGTACGTGCCAGTGCCTCTACTGGCACCTAGTGGTATGTGCCAGTGGAGCTAGTGGTACGTGACAGTAGCTAGTGGTACATGCCAGTGCCTTCGCTGGTACATGACAGTAGCTAGTGGTATGTGACAGCGCCTCTACTGGCACCTAGTGGTATGTGCCAGTGGAGCTAGTGGTACGTGACAGTAGCTAGTGGTACATGCCAGTGCCTCCGCTGGTACATGACAGTAGCTAGTGGTACGTGACAGCGCCTCCACTGGTAACAACAAATGTAGTGAGCACTACATTACAGCCATTCACGCCATAATAAATGGAACTCCAAATACGTGATGAGTAGCCTACATTCGGGTAGTGTCTACGGTAACTAGTTGATTCAGAAGAACCAAAACAACATGTTGCCTGAAGGCCAACGTAGTTAACAAATTAGTGACTGGATTCCTGAAACACTCATGTGCTTCAATAGCTTCGCGGTGTAATGCAACGGATTATAACAATGTATGTGTTTTTGCTCGTGGGACCGAATCCCACTCAAATCTTTTATTTTCTTAGCTTCCATTTATTATGGCGTGAATGGCTGTAATGTAGTGCTCACTACATTTGTTCAGAATATACAATTATGAAATGAATTGATTTCAAAAGATATAGCGAATAAACACTCAGCCACAGGCTACACGAAATCGCATAGGAATTGAATGTTTCCATGTTGTGTTATGCGTATTTTGATCGTATTGTCTGGGTTAGCAGCGACGTTCTTAGTATGAATTTTTAATATGTGGTGTCAGAAGGAGCTGTGATGTCGTGGAAAATATGGCTATTGCCTCGAAAACAACCCCAAATACGTGCATAGTAGCCTACATTCGGGTAGTGTCTATGGGAACCAGTTGATTCAGAAGAAGCCAAATCAAAGTGTTACCTGAAGGCCAACGTAGTTAACGAATACGCAACGATTTGGCTTAAATTTGTGAGTTGGTATGGCTTGCGGTGTAAATCAACGGACTATGGTGCCCATGTATTTTTGCTCTAGTGCGATCGAATCCCACTTCATGTGAGCCTGCAAATGTTTTATTTTGTCTCCATTTATTTTGTCGCGAATGGTAGCCTAATGTAGTGCACACGTAGCCTATAGGCCTACTTTCATATTTGCCGCAGCAAATATGAGATCCGACTTGAAAATCGCCAGTAATATGTTTGTGAATTTGTGACGAATCTGGTGATAGAGGCAGACTGATAGGTGCACGCACAGCTGGGGAACCAAGGCCGGATTAACCATTAGGGCAACTGGGCACTTGCCCAGGGGCACATTACATCTAAGGGGCCCTGGAAAATGTCAACTAAAATGTTATATCACGTTATGAACGCAGTCATAACTTTCCTTAATGTGAGTACTTTATTGCAACTCGTTCGATCAAAATATTATGTTAAATCACGTCAAAAACAGTGTTTGTGTAGTTTAGTAGCCAGTGCCGCCGCTCCCATAACGCGCACTACGTGCTGTGCGTAGGGCACCAACTCCTGAGAGGGCACCAAAAATTAGCCAACTGAAAAATCATCATAGTTATAATACTTATAATGCTGATATTATTTTAGTATAGAAATATTAGGCATGTATATTACAAAACAGGCAGAACAAGAGATATAGCGTATTTAAATGCTCAAAAAGAGTTACGATGGTGCCCCCCCCCCAAAAAAAAAACTAATACACACTCAATTTCCCAAGCTCGCTGTGGGTCCCCTTCCCTATCTAAGTGGCCTGACGAAATTTGACAGTAGGCTAGGTCAACTTTTCTAAAATGGGCTTAAAAAGATAACAGGAGTCAGGGGAAGAAAAAAAGAAAGAAAGAGATTGCGAGATGGTGCCCGTGCATCACTTTCAGGTAAGCCCATGTTTAATCATTGTTACGGGAAATGTGCTGCTAATTTAATGGTTAGCCTATGCATACACCTCAAACTAGCTGACGTTATTGCTAATATTAGCACACTCAAATATGTTTTAACTTAGGTGCAAGCTAAATTGAGATGTTACTGTTAAACATTATCTATGCATTTTACAAGCAACTGACGCCAGCTAGCTGTTACTTTACATTCTATGATGCTTTTATATTCGATTTATCAAATAGTTTTTAAATTAGTAATAAAGGTGGAGAGCTCCTTGGCTAAACCAGGCTAAGAAACGCAAGGTAGCTACGTGGGGCTGAAAAAATAAGAGACAAAAATACTTCTCTAGACAAGATTTTACCAATTGAAAAACGGCTTGTAAAATGTTTATTTGACATAAAGCTCAAAACTATTTTGCACTCAAATAAAGGCCCCAAAAATTCGCTCGCGCACCTTGCGCGCTTGCATTTCAATCAGGAGAGACCTGAGATGAGTGAAAGATGTTTATTACAGGATAATAAATGTATTATGGTGTTTGGAGCTTGAACCCCACGGGGAATTAAATAGATCAACGGGCGCCTGCCCAACGCCCGAAGAAGAATCCCCAAAAGTAAAAGTAGGAATTCGAAGACAGAACAAAAGAAAACGTACTCACCAACAGGAAGGAACCGTTAACCGCTGGGGAATAAGCAAACACAAACACGACACGGAGAGCGACCGACATGGGTGCACAGCACCGATTATAACGACCGTGATCAGGACGAGAGCGTACAGAAAGACCTAGGCTAAAAGCATACATACCGGGGCCGGAACCTGCAGGAGATGGCAAGCCACGGACAGATCCGTAAACTTGTTCCTATACCGAGAACCGAAAGGAAGGAAGCAATGATTGTAGGCTGTAGCCTCCTGGCCAGAGGCCGATGCCCTAGTGCATGAATGAGTTATGTGCTAGAGGGCCGACCCCCTCATGCTGTCTGTGTTTGCCTAGGCTGGCTGAGACCCGACGCCCTCAGAATATGAAAGTGAAAGCCTTAGACGGCTTAGTCGGCTATGGGCTGACGCCCTGGGTCTATGTGTACAGCCTGTGCCGGCTGGAGGACCGACGTCCCCGCGTACATGACCTATGTAGGCTAGAGGGCTGACGCCCTTGAGTCTATGTGACAGCCTGTGCGCTGGCTGGGGGACCGGCGTCCCCGCGTACTGATGACCCTATGTAGGCTAGCGAGCCGAAGCCCTTGAGTGTGTGAACAGCCTTTGCCGGCTGGAGTGCATGTGAGCCTTGGTAGGAGGACCGACGCCCTCGTGACTCGAGCTAGCAAGAAAATCAGGACCAGGGACCCTCTGTTTGCATACAGAAACCAAGTCGCTGTATCCGCAGGCAACGTGAAGCAACGAGCCTGTAGACATTAGACAGTTAACGTGAGACACGGAAACAACACCGACCACCAGTTATTTGCAAGTACTCACCGAGAGCCGTTAGGGCCGTAGTGATCTTTGGGCCTCGATGATGGCAGAGGTATCAGGACGAACGTAAGAAGAGTACGCTGATGAAGACCAGCAGCCCAGCTGCTGCAGAGACGCAGTGGACACCCCTTGCAGTGCAGCTGACGTTGCGGCGCCTATTCTAAATAAATGGCCTGAATACCGTCCAGGGGGAAGGTTGCATTTAGCTACGACCTGAGCTAGATGTTGGCTGAACCAGGATTGGGACAAAGGATTATTGCTAGGGGTTAAGAAGAGGGGGGAGAGTGGATCGGAAGGGGACCTCCTCTTTACATACCTAAGCATCGATAAGAAAGGACAGAAAGGACCACCCGTGTTAGCAATGATGATAGAGCAAGAGCCTCCGGTTTTGGAATGTAAAACCCGTAGAAAGCCGTAGGAGCACACACTCTCATTGAAATTATTACATATAACCCTCCTGGAAGCAACGTGCACCTTCCGGCCACGAACGTCCACATTAGACTTCCCGATGGAAGCACCAAGCCCGCGAGTGCGAGGCTGGGCCCCGGGATCCTCCGGGAGAAACGGCACCAATGGACAGAGAGGAGCGGAACGCCCCAGGCCGCCGCACATGCCGCAAGAGACGGCCTGCGAGCCCCCGACCAGCATGACCAGCAGCTCGGTGTCCAGCACAGACCAGTTCAGCAAAACGTTCGAGCGGGACACGTAGCGAGCGGCCTTGCTCGAAAACTCTTTGTGGTATTGATAAAACAGGTTTCTCCCGTAGCGCAGATTCAGGTCCCCAATGAGCGCCATGTACCCGTCCAGTTCCTGCCGTCTGTTGGGAAACACGGAGCACACCGCATCTCGGAAGATCCCGAACGCTACGAGAAACTCCCCGATCGAAAGGTCCCTTGACAACCTGGGGTCAGCAGAACGGAGCACCGTGCTGTACTGATCTTTATTAGACACGCTCACGTCACATTCGGGAGAGGGGAGGATCAGGCGAACCAAATTGATATTCCTGCCTTGCAGGATGTGGGATCTCAACCGGGGGGGTAATGTCAGCCCCCGAAGGGATGTACGCCTACCTGCAGACAGAACAGACACTGCGGAAGCCAGGGTGTGCAGTGGCTCCTCCGTGGGCACAAGGGGCGCAGAGGCGGAGGGCGGCACAGCCACGGGAGCGGAAGCCCCGGCGTTCTCCAGAGACCGCAGGCGGGCATCTATGACTGAAGGGACGACGCCAGGACCAAAAGGGTGGAAGAGAGGGCTTCCCCGGGAGGATCAAAACCGGGAACTGGCCGAGGAGCGACGGCAGGGCCGGCAGATGTGCCAGCGTCTAAATCCGGCACCTCCGGACGGCGCGACTTCCTCATACGCTTCCGACCTGGAGCAGTGGAGGAGGGGGGAGCCTCGGACGACGGGACTCGGTCAGGAGAACCGCAGTCCACCCCGACGGCCAGGGCGCGGAGCTGGGAAAGCCCCAACCCGGGCGCTGGAAATACACCCACGGCGCGCAGCCCCGCTTCCAACGCGGACCCGTCGGATCCCCGACGAGCGGCGAGCCGGGAACTGCGTCTAGCAGCAGGGGAGGCGGAACCCGGAACCGGGACGACCTCCTCGAACAAATCTAACTCGGAATCGGACATAGCCTCCAAAAACGAAAAAAAAAGAGGTCCAGCCAACACGACACATAAAGCAGCAGTCGCGCACTTGATAGCATGGACAAACTACACAGGGAGAGAATCATATTTAAAGGCACGGATCATGTGACGCCATTAATTGATAGCGGGAGCGCTAATCGACCTGAACCCCCAGTGACCGCCCGACCCGGGAACGGGGGAAGGTAGGGCGTTCTTAGCGGGGGGAGTGAGTAGTGTATGCTACGATTAAACCCGAGTGCAGGGATCGGTCTTGCCTGATTGAACTTGCGCAAGCTTCATTTGTTTTGTTTTTGGGGGGGGGGGGGGGCACCATCGTAACTCTTTTTGAGCATTTAAATACTCTATATCTCTTGTTCTGCCTGTTTTGTAATATACATGCCTAATATTTCTATACTAAAATAATATCAGCATTATAAGTATTATAACTATGATGATTTTTCAGTTGGCTAATTTTTGGTGCCCTCTCAGGAGTTGGTGCCCTACGCACAGCGCGTAGTGCGCGTTATGGGAGCGGCGGCACTGGCTACTAAACTACACAAACACTGTTTTTGACGTGATTTAACATAATATTTTGATCGAACGAGTTGCAATAAAGTACTCACATTAAGGAAAGTTATGACTGCGTTCATAATGTGATATAACATTTTAGTTGACATTTTCCAGGGCCCCTTAGATGTAATGTGCCCCTGGGCAAGTGCCCAGTTGCCCTAATGGTTAATCCGGCCTTGGTTCCCCAGCTGTGCGTGCACCTATCAGTCTGCCTCTATCACCAGATTCGTCACAAATTCACAAACATATTACTGCCGATTTTCAAGTCGGATCTCATATTTGCTGCGGCAAATATGAAAGTAGGCCTATAGGCTACGTGCGCACTACATTAGGCTACCATTCGCGACAAAATAAATGGAGACAAAATAAAACATTTGCAGGCTCACATGAAGTGGGATTCGATCGCACTAGAGCAAAAATACATGGGTAGTCCGTTGATTTACACCGCGAGCCATACCAACTCACAAATTTAAGCCAAATCGTTGCGTATTCGTTAACTACGTTGGCCTTCAGGTAACACTTTGATTTGGCTTCTTCTGAATCAACTGGTTCCCATAGACACTACCCGAATGTAGGCTACTATGCACGTATTTGGGGTTGTTTTCGAGGCAATAGCCGTATTTTCCACGACATCACAGCTCCTTCTGACACCACATATTAAAAATTCATACTAAGAACGTCGCTGCTAACCCAGACAATACGATTAAAATACGCATAACACAACATGGAAACATTCAATTCCTATGCGATTTTGTGTAGCCTGTGGCTGAGTGTTTCTTCACTATATCTTTTGAAATCAATTCATTTCATAATTGTATATTCTGAACAAATGTAGTGAGCACTACATTACAGCCATTCACGCCATAACACTGGCAGTGTGTAGTACCAGAGCCAGACATTCTCTGGTAGAACTGTCTTCAATGCCACAGCTAAACTTTATGTCAAAAGAAACGTTCTCATTTCCGGCGCTTTTAAACAATCAGTGAAATGTGGAGCAACAGCAGCTAGCTTGCCTCTAGCAAACTTATTTTGAATTAGCCATTTCCCGCTACATTAATGTCAAACTTATTTACGTTTTGGGGGGCATATTTTCAGTAGCAGACTACTGTTTGAATCGCGATTCCATCTGAAATATACTGCCAGTGACAACGTTGTTACAGTATGTTTCAAAGGGGGTTCGCAGCTGTTTCAAAGGGTGTTCTTAATAAAATATGCAATGGGCTAAATGCTTGAAAATATCAAGGGAAAAACTTAGAGGACGGACCCACCTGCAACCTAGCCCGGCTCTGCCGTCCTACGTACTTCCGCTCAAATGTATTTGCTTCTGTACATAGGTCTGGCCTTGAGGTCCGTAAGTCAGATTCTGCAGGTTGAGAAAAGGTCAGGGAAAAGGCCTGCAGAGAACGAGAGAATCCGGTAATTTTTTCAGAATAAAATGTCTTTCAGACTCTGATAATCAATTAAAAGGAAATAATGTTATTATTGTTTTTTCTGTGCGGCCCGGTACCAAATGACCCACGGACCGGTGGTTGGGGAACGCTGCCTTAAGGAACAGTGTGAAATACCCCAAAAACCCAGTCAATCACCCCTTTAAAATCTTAACTTCATAAAACATCTAGATCTTTCTTTTACCAAAATGATGAGATTTCTTAAATTTATCAATTAATTATACATTCCTATGGCCGACTTTCTTTTATATAAATCAAATATATTGCATGAAAAATAATTGGTTAAACGGGCGAAAATAATCCATAATTTATCGGCTTTAATTTATCGACCACATTTTCTTATCGGACTGATAACAATAACACTAAAATTATACATTTATCGGCCGATACCGATATGGCCGCCGATGTATCGTGCATCCCTAATCTCAACTGATAGCACAAATTGCACCAATATAACCGCATTGATTATGATTACGTTGGGGGTCAGATGGCTGAGCGGTTAGGGTGTCGGGCTATTAATCAGAAGGTTGTTGGTTCGATTCCCGGCCGTGCCAAATGACGTTGTGTCCTTGGGCAAGGCACTTCACCCTACTTGCCTTGGGGAGAATGTCCCTGTACTTACTGTAAGTCGCTCTGGATAAGAGCGTCTGCTAAATGACTAAATGTAAATGTAAATGACGTTGTTAGTGAGGTTGATAAGGAAACCCGTGCACACATTTTGAGGCCTGCCATTTGAGTGTCTTACTTCATTGTTTCCCAAAGACTGGGTCACGACCCTCAGGTGGGTCGCAAGCAGGGGTGGTTCTACACGGGGGCCTACAGGGGCCAGTGCCCCTGTAAAAATGTCCCTGGCCCCCCCTGTGGCCCCCCTGAGCTGACTGAATAAAAAAATTAAAAATCGTTTTTTTGTTTGTTTTTACACGTTTTTCTTCTTCTAGTAGTCATCATGAAACGAGGAAGGGACATTGCAGCCTTTTTTGCCCAAGTAAATAAAAAAGTTAGAGAAACGTATCAAGGTATTGAGAGAGCTGAGGAGCTGGAAGAGGGAGAGCCATAGCCGTTTGTATGATTTTAATGTAAAGCAAAATGTAAGTATTTAATGTTTAAATATCATTTTTTTCCGTTTTTTAATGTGCCCCTCTGATTAAACACTGGCCCCCCCTTGGCCCCCCCAGTACAATTTGTCTAGAACCGCCACTGGTCGCAAGAGATTTTTGGGGGGTCGCCTTGTCACGATCTGCATCTGTGGCGATTTCTTTAAGACTGCAAGGGAAGCTCAGCTTCCCCTAAAATTTCAAAAAGTTAATGGTCAAATATTTACTATTGTGTTAACATTTTAAATGCATTAGAACACGTTCATATCGACAACGACTTCGTTCAGAATCAGCTACATATATTAGCAGGTCGACTGACTAATTTCCTTCTCATACATTCCCGTAGCGCCACAGTGCATTTCCCTGTTGAAGCTCAGCTTTCATGGAATTCAATGGGGCTGCTTTGAACAGTTTTTTTTGTGCTTCGAAACTATACGGTCATTGGGTAAATCCTGCGATTATGTCCCGCCCTGGACGCTCAGCGTCTCTGGGAGTGGGCTGGCCTGGACACTGGGCTTCCGCGTGATGATTGGAGGGTCTGTCGAAAGACTGCATCTCCTTTTGATTGACAGTAATGTTGTACTATAAAAAGTCACCGAAGCTATTTAAACTCAGTCCCATCGCGGATTTTGTAAGTGTAGTCGAAAGGCAAACTGCTGCAACCTATTTCTTGATATTTGCTTGGCGAAGTTGCTAGCACATTTTCATCATACATTTCATACAATTATACACCACATGCCTTGTTTCAGTTTAACCTAATTCCAACATTTTCTTCGAGTTTAATATTGTTTCGTTGATCCTTCATTCATTCATGCATTCATTCATTCATACATACAGAAGGCTAGTGTAGTAGGGGTGAACTAGCCAGTGAACTAGAAAATTCATGTAAAATATATATGATTTAGGCCGAAAATGAGCTTCCCCTATTTGAAAGACCAGCAGCCGTCTGCGCTTATTCAAACTCATGTCGTTGCGCTTATTGAGATCTTTGATCGCTATTTTCCAACAGAGAGGTATGCCATTCTGAATGATAAAAGGTGGATGCAAAATCCCTTCGAATTTGAGAGTCCTGAGGCTTTGCTTGAGTTGAAGCATAGTCCTGCAGAAAAAAACCGAGTTGTTGCAGCTCAGCTGCGCTATGGATCTGTGACCTTATCATCATTCTGGATAAGCATTTCGTCAGAATATCCTGTCCTCAGTAGGGCCAGTATTTCTATGCTTATTCCTTTCACTACAACATACATGTGCGAATTGGGATTTTCTGTGCTCACAAAAATTAAGACAAAGCACAGAAACAGACTGAATGCTGCGCCTGATATGCGTGTTGCGCTCTCCTCCTGCACCCCGGACTGGAACGCACTACAAAAACGCAGACAGGCCCACCTATCCCATTAGCAATGTTGAAATGGTACAACATGTTTTGTATAATTTGTAATATTTTTGTAATTATTTCATATTTTGTTCCAATATTGCTGGTTCAATTGAATGTTGAAAATAAGAAGAAATGGGCTATATGTTATTTTTAAATAGCCTACATTTAATGTCCAATTAGGCACTTATTGGATACCTTCTTTAAATATTGCTGGGTCAATTGTTCAGAGAGAAGTGATCACTCAGTCTGAGATAGCTTATTAACAATGGCAGTAGGCCTACAAGTTCTGAAATAACAATAAAATATAATTTATAAAATAACAATAAAATATCCTCATTATTGTTCAATAATGATCAAATCCACCTTTATTTTGTGATTTACGAATAATGTCTATTGGCTTGGGTCGCAAAGGCTTGTGACTTTTAAAATATGGGTCCCCAGAAAAAAAGTTTGGGAAACACTGTCTTACTTTATGAGCTAGCTATTGATAAAGGGGACTAGGCTATCTGCCCTTATTAGAACACTTTTGAACACTTTCAGGAAGTTCTGAAAGTCTACCACATTTTCAGCGGTCGTCTTTCTTTGCCTTTTATGAAGTCTAGGCACTGTATTGAGGTTCTGCTTTCTGCTAGCGAGCTCATTAACCATGATAAATGAGTTGGCAGTGGCAGGTCCATGTGGCAAATGGTTTACATCTGATGTGGACTTACGGAAGTTCATCCTCCCATCATGATTTGGTTTCCAACAGTTAAGGTGAGCGGTCATTGTTTACAAAATGGTAAAAGATTACAACTACTGGTTGCTTACTGGGCTAAAAAAAGTGTTGAGCTTTTTTGAATTTTTTTCCAAGCCTCAGCCTGACCTGGTGAGCTGATATGTACACTGTTGTTTCCTTCTTTGTGAACCTTCACTCACATGCTATCACAGAGAAATGTACTGGATCCATGTGGAAAGGTGTTGGGAAGGAGCCCTGTTGTATGCCATGTACATGATAATTGTGATGTAATGGCAGCAATGAGTGTCATTACCATTGAACCAATGCTCACTCTGAAACTCTGCTGAGACTCTTATTTTGTCAGACTGAAGCATGCAATATTTAAATAATGATTTTGCATATTCATTAATTGCAGCAGTGCTTGCAGTTCATGTGAGGTATTACAATGTGAAGATGAGACCACACACACACATATACACTCACGCACTATCACACCTGCAGAAGCCCTCAAAGTAAACAAACACACATGCTCCCCTTAGGATGGTGAGAACCTTGCTCTTTCAATCCGCCCTAAACCGGAACACAGCGGCTGGATTCTGATTCTTGCGTTTCTCTGTGTGTGTTTGTGTGTGTGAGTGTGTGTTTGTGTATATGTCTGTGTTTGAGGCAGTTTGAATGAGTCAGGGAGGGGAGAGAAGAGGGAGAGTAATCAAGTAGAAAAGATTAAGGGAAGACGAGTTCCCGAAGATCTATGCGAGCAGACAGTGATTGCATAACCATAACCCAGTTTACTCTGCATTATCAGAAAGACGGCATGAGAATAGGGGGCTTTGCCAGGCTGTGTGGACTGCTTTCTTCTAATGTTTAAAACATAGATTTCCAAATATAATATTGTTTATATCTCTTTATATACACCACTAGAAGCTTCTTGATTGTATTGATTCAGCTGAGTCTGGTTGTCAGCTCTTCTGCTTTTCCCTCATATTATCTGTCTCCCGAAACAGGATAATCTAAAGATTTTTGACCATTATCTTTTTGTGAATCCATAGAGAAAATAGTTTTTTGGATGATTAAAGCGACGGATGAGAATTATCAGTCTGTGTGTGAATTCTGGACTGGTCCCTGAACTAAGAAAGGAGGTATCTCTCCATGGTAAACACAAGGACATGTGATGCTCCTACTCATGTTTTGTATCTATCACAACACCATTTATTCATTCACATTGGATTCCAATGCCTTTAGTTATTGACACAGCTAATAGGTGAATTGTTTCACAGCAGAAGTGATGGGACAGGGCTTGGGTTGTTATGATTAAATTGTTTTGCTCTGCCAAAGTATAGGGGCGGGAGTTATAGACTGTCACTGTCGGTCTCCATGACACAAGCCGGGGGTGGGGGTGGATATCCCCAGCAGAGGGTCTTGAAGACTAATACTGCAGTGCTCTGAATACCAATGATCGCTCACAAAGCTTCACCAGCAACTCTGAGTCCTTCTTTTCAGTCCCATTTAAACACAAGTTTATTCAAGGGGTCAGGGCTGTTGCATAACCTCCCTTTCACTGGTGTATGTGTGGGCTCTGTGAGAAGGGAAACATACAGAGTTGTGTTTGAAAGAGGAAAGGACCAGAATGGTATCCAGATGAATGAATACAAAAAAACACTTCTGCTTCTGACTTTCTCTGTCTCTGAGGCATTGAAAGATAATGGTGTCTCCATAGAGATTGGTAGTGTGTTTGACGTTGTGTACATTGATGCTATTCCACATCAATCAATAGGTTTTCCTACATTCACCCATTAGACTAACTGATCAATCCTCCATGTAGGATAGGCTGAATCTAGGAAGACACAGCTCCCATGCTCGGGGGAGGGGGGGGGGGTTCCGGTCTCTTTCTGATCTCAGGTTCTTTGACCTTGTCTCAAAGTAGTATCCCTGGCCCGTTGTTCGTTCAAACAAATCAATATATTCAGCAAAAATAGCACTGCATTGTGTTAATATTTACAGATGGTTATCGATCAGAAAGATCATGCGTCTAACTAGACAACACTGTCTTTCTACAAAATGATAGCATTTTACTATTAAAGACTATCCTGAGCTTGTTGCTGACTAAATGAACAGTAATCCATTAATCAACCCCTGGGAACAAAGTGTACCCATCCATATCTGGTGCATGTTTGGTGTACAATTCCTGGGGTGCAAGGACATAAACAACATGTTGTCCCACTCTAGCTCAGCAGAGGGCTCTATTGGAGACAACTGCAGCTACAATGGAAAGCACATTTGGTGCATCTGAGGCAGACTGCTTTAGACCAGTTCTGGTTTTGTTTGTCATAGTGGAACTGGGTTATGAAAGTTGCTCTCAAAATTCTAACTGTCCAAAACATTCTACAAAAAGGGCAAAAGAACGTGTGCTATTTATCAGCAACGTGTGTGTCACTAACGAAACTCACATAAAATTAACATGAACAAAATGTTCAGCACACAATGGTTCATTCCTTTTGTCCTTCGCTGTGTTTGCTCAGAGTAGGCCTAGTCTGAACACCAGCCAAACCAGCGGTACCTTTCCACGTTGTCTTAAGCAGGCAATACATAATACAGTGCTGGTACAGTAGCTGTAATGAGAGAGTGCTTCAGAGAGTCTCTTAGGATCTCAAGGCACCTAGTGTTGTGTAACAGGTGCTTGCTGGGCCTCATTAAATAAATAATGACTCACTGATCTTTGGTGAATTCTGCCACATCATACGGATGTGAGTAGTGTTGGTGTGTGCCATCTTAAACTCTCCCAAGTCCAAATCACATCTACCAGCCTATTGTCAGACCCCACACATGCAGAAAAGGTATTTCCTGTAGTTAGACAGGAAATACTAGTCCCAATAAAATGTAGGAAACAACTGATTTAGGGATTGGCTGGTGGAGCATAGGCCACCTGCAGAGAAGCGAAAAGGGTTTCTCTGCCCTGCGTCTGCCAGGCCTCTTCTCTCTGCTTTGCCATGGCAGCGGCCATCAGGGCACAGGGCAGTGCTGAGACGGTGACAACGCTCATTATCAAGCCAGGCCTCATCGGATTCCTCTTCCAGGAGTCCTTTAGAAATAAATAAAAGAGAGATTATTTACACTTTCATGACTTTCCCACAGTGACTCTCCAAGCACAACAGCTCCTCTCTAAATTGCTTTGCTAGGAGAGCATCCAGTACTGAGCAGTGTGTGTGTGTGTTGAGGGGGGGGATTTAGATACTAAGACCACTGTCTATCCACTGTGCTGGGCCAACCACTGAGAGGAATAATCATCCCTTTATGTAGCATGGAGCCTGCTGGGACAGCCTCACTATTGTCACCCCCCCCCCCCCCCCCCGCCACTTGTCGACCTGCTTGTTCCTCCACAGCCAACATGGAGCCCCGTTTTGACCTGCCCTTAAATTAGGGTTCGAGCACCTCACCCTTTCGACATTCCCAGAAACGGATCATTGAGGACATTGGATTGATGAATCACAAGCCTAAACGCTCCATGAGCTAGCAGACATCTATGCGTCCTGTACACCTTTCCTTCAGCCACTGTGAAGGAGATGGAGGGTAGCTTTTGTGATATGGGGCGGGGGGGTCATTTTTGGGGGGCTGGTGAGCTAGAAAGTTGAAGGTGAAAATATATTTTTCCATGCAGAGATTTTTCCCCACCCCAATTTCTGAGATGGCTTGAATTAGAACAGATTCTAAAATGATAGATGAAACATACTTTGTTATTTAGTAGAAAAAAACTTTGGTGTGAAAATGTGAAAATACTTTTCTGAGACATAAATCAATACCAGATTTTATAAAAGGAAAGAAGTCCCCTGGAGTGTCCTGAACAGTTCCGTGGTCTCACTACTTTCCTTAAAGGGTCAAGCCAGAGTAGTACCAGTTGTCCAAGGTGTTTCTGTGTCTGCTTACACTGAATGAACATTCACAGCATTTGCTCTTAAAAATACATTACTACTTAGAAGTCTCACATTGGGTAATTGATAACCATTTTAATATACAGGAAATGTGTGTAATCTTTTATAATGTGATTTTTGCATCTTGTTTTAGTAAAGTTGTGAGGCATTTATACGTTTTCAGACATAGCCAAACAACATGCTATCTTCCTCTATTCTTGCTCATCAGGGTTTCTTTCAGTGCTGAGTTATATAAGAACAATCTTAGTCAGTAAGAAAGCTATGAAGAAAAGCCCGAGTTGCTTAGCAACAGTCCCAGTGCACAAAGGACTTGAGTGAAACTGAGCTGAAGACATTAATTCTTTGTTAAAATAAGTTCTATGGCTTTAAAACTAAACATGGATTTTGCCCTCATTTACAAAATAGTTTCTGGTACGTGTAAGAGCAAAACATTTACGTATGAAAGGACACTCCTTTATCACTCCCCCTCTCTCCTCCAGCCTCTACAAATACACACATGCAAACGCACGCACAAACATAGATTCTGAGGAATGGTGACAAACATTTTTGTTTGCCTTGGGTGTGCCTATGTCAATTTCTTTATTATCTCGTCCTGGTTTAACGTCACCACATCCTTTCCCACCCGCAGAGCTAAATCAGCGTATGACCATGATCTGCACTGTACTGTTCCCATTTAATGGACACTGTACACAAACTACAAACCTCATTTTCAAAGTGCGTACCTGTACCATTTTCAGCTAACTGGAATTCCGAACTTCTGAACCACACATAAAGGGTGACTTGAAACAGATGGGTGGCTTGAAGTGGATTACAACAAGAGATGGTGTAGGCAACAAAACATAATCCCAACTGTACTTCTCAACACTATAAATCCCTGTAAGACTTGTGACACTGACACAGACTGTGTGTGTATGCGCGCATGTGCATGTGTTTCGTGACCTGCCTATAAACCCACAGTAAGATAACAGAAACATCACTTTGGCCATCAGGCTGTGATCCAAAGCTGTCTGTAACAGCGTTTAACAGTTTAACTTGTCAAATTAAGTTTAAACCCTCATCTGCTCCTTCTCAAAATGGTCTTACAAAAGGTTGATAAAAAAAGTTCACAAGTTCACACCAGCATACAGAGTGTGTGACCAGTCTGTACCTCAGAAAGCCTGGCCTGGTCGTGTTACAGCTCTCATTACGTCGTGATCCATATTACAACCTGGGCTTTCACCAGCACACCTCAGGGGGGAGATGCTTTCACACACAGGCGCTGTCCTTCCTGTTGTCCCCTTTTACAACAGTTCCTTTTTATGCCATCGGATTAGCTTTATTTAACTCACTGGGGGTAATTGCTTTTTGGCATGAGAGAGGAAAGACCCAGAAAAGGAAAGTACCCAAGAGAAAGGAACAAATGAAAGGTAAAACCGAACATTATGTGATCAAATGTGACAGAAAACAGGGTGGAGAACCTGACAGAATGGGTCTGACGTCTGCATTGTCGCAGCAGCTGTTCATTCAGGCATCATAGGGGTGTCTTGAACAGGCAAAGCTCAAAGTGTCCCTGTGTGAGCGAGTAAGTGTAAGAATTTCAGTAGAAAATGTTTGAGTTTTTAGACATATTTTTATCTACTTACAGTTTTTTTCAACTGCTTACACACAAAATCCTTACTTGTCACACAATTTCTGAAACTTTACACTCAAACACCAGAACCACACATCAAATCTGCAAAACCATATGCACATTTTTGGCCTTTGACTCAGTTTTCAATTTCATAAAACACTTTTTGCAAAACACAATTCTCCACGTAACACAAAACAACAGCAAAACAACAGGAAGCATCTTGATTTCCTTTTTCAAACACAACCAATCAAAATGCCACACTAATTCATCAGTGCCTCACACTAACTCCTCACATGTGCAAACACTCATTGCTTTACTCAACACCAACCAATCATGGCTTTAGAATAGGCCTATAAATAGCCTAATTTGAGGTGATTTACAGTGGTGGGTATAATTTGAACCTTTACTGTAGAAATTATTACAGGTATGTAACAATCTACTGTAATGTACACATGTTCTAATGTACACATAATAGCTGTTTCAGCACAACACACGGTACACTATACACATACATATATTTTACTGTAGCATCCATTGACTGCAGTGCACTGCATGATTGGTCACAGTCTGGTGGATTACTGTATCATACTGTGCAACAGTACAGTGACTGTAAGAAGACATTCTGACAATATTGTAGAAAATAGTATATATTACTGTATGCTACAGTTCATGGCACACACACACCATTCTGTAATCACCTTTTTCAAAATTAGGTTTGGTTTCTCTCCTACTACACTCTTTCTTTCGTACTGTGTAATACTGTATTCACAACCACAAATGCTTACAGTAAAACAAAAAGTTTGGTTTCAATCTTGCTTTCGTGTTTACCATGAATTTTTCAACATCTCTGCCATTACAGAAATGTACATAGGAGCTCATGAAAGAAGAGTTTTAGGTTTTGAATAACTGTGTGTATATGATATTTCCAAAAATATAATATAATGGCAAATGTGTTTGCAACATAAGACAAATGTTTGCTTTTGAGAAGTGTTTGTGATATTTTGAATGCAGTGCTTCATTTTGCAAGAGATGAGAGGCATTTTGCTTTTTGTGTGTGCAATTCTTGGATTTGTGTGTAAAGTTTTGAGAAAAAAATGGTGTAAGCAGTTGAAAAAAACTGTAAATACAGTTTATGACTCAAACCCATATCTTCCTCTATATCTTCCTGTTTTTCATTCTAAAGAGCACAGACACACTCCTGCTCCTGATAAGAACACTATGACATCCCGCTGACACAGAGGCTAGTTTCCAACACATGGTGGAGACTAGTCACAGTTTCCTAAAATAGATGGTACAAATTTCAGTTAGGTGTCTCTCATTGAATGTTGGCTTAAATGGTTTGCAACCCCTTATCCTTGTGCCACTCCATGCCTGCTCTCTATAATAAGATTAAATCCCTGATAGATGCCAGGAAGACTGTGCCTGTTGTCAGTGTCAGTCAGGACTCTGATTGACAAACGGCTTGCCTTGTGATGTCAGACAGCATGCTACAAAAACTCAGTTGACACAAAGAAGACAAAAGGGTGAGTTCTTCTCATTGTTGCAAGATTACAATATAAAGAGATTATTAGGAGACTCTCATGGTCAGTAAAAGTAAAAAATGTTCCACAGGTCATGCATATGCAAATACACACACACACACACACACACACACACAACACACACAAGCAAACACTTCACTGACCTTTGTCTGAACCAGGGAATTGTATCCTCAATTACAACCTTCTGTGATACACTCTTTGCCTCTTCTCCATCTATTCAAGTCAAATATCAATACATAGATTCATTTGTCATTCATCTGTCAAGCAACCGGAGATAACTAGATAGGTTACATGTCAATATAATATTACATTGTCACACCAAACAGAAAGATTATAACAGTTTATGTGACAAAGAATCAGTGTTCCAGTAATAAAGTCATGAGGATGAGTATGGCAGAAAGAGAGACAAACACATCTGCTGGACGGACTTAGTCCTCTAGTTCCCAGCAAGACTACCACCCAGCTTACAGTAATATTAAACAAAAAGATTGTTTAGTCGTCCAGTGATTGAGGATTTAGTCGGTACATAAAGACACATGCCACCAGAGATTCTATTTTTGTTTTTAGGAGGATGACAGTGATTTTTTGTGCGGAATGACTTGATGGTTTAGAGCAGGGGTCCCCAAACCTTTTTCTGCGAGGGCCAGATAGTTTTTCCTTTCTTTAATGTGGGGCCGGGTCGGTCTGTAACAGAAAATTACATGGGCCGGAGTGACTCCATACACCCGTACATATCAAGGAATATATAGCCTATTAAAAGAGCATTATACTGTACCTATCGTAATGACCTTTTTTCTTATTCATTGCTATTGAAATCAAAACATTTACTTACTTATGCATATTAATCAGTGTAAACTGATTTTTTATTTAAAACATTTTTTAAATAAAAAATACAATTGACATTGTTCAGAGGGTCGGTCCAAATGCGTTGGCGGGCCGTAGTTTGGGGACCCCTGGTTTAGAGGAATGTGTGTCGAAGAGCAGTTTGTGGGAGGTGAAGGAAAGGAGTTAGTTTTGAGAAAAAAAGGTGGAAGATGTGAAGGGGATAAGTATTTACTGACAAGTAAATTTAGTATAAAAGTATTTATTTAGTGAAATAATGGAGGAGAGGAATGTGTGTCAGAGGAGCAAGGAGAGATTGTAGAGGAGAAATGCGTGTGTGAAAAATGTAATGAGTGTGTGTGAGGTGGATTTTAGTGTGTGGATGGGGAGGAGAGGGCTTTTGCTTTATATCTGAAATGTTCCCTAGGACCTGGCTACTGTACTAATCCTACTGTGGCATGTATCTCCATCCAGGAAGGAAAGGACACAAACAACAGCTGAACAACATCACCTAAGCTCGGAGCTCTGGTATGATCTGGTCTAGAAACTGAATCTGAATCAGATGTTTTCTGGATTTCTATCTAGGTCATTTGAATCACATGGCACATTGGAAGCCTATGGCATTCCTATTATTGTCTTAAATAGAGTACTGTATTATTTATTATACTTAACCAACAAATATAGGAGTATCAGAATGTTCTTCTGATTAAGATGACACATAGTGGTTTTTATTCAATCTCTTTGTATAATTGATATCAAACTTGAGTAGAGTAAAGGGACCTTCGGGTCACAGTGGTAGTAGTCTGGTATTCAAACCCAGAGTTTTAAGATTTTCACCTCTCCAGCCTGCCTTGGGGCTTTGTCCTGATGACTTCCGTTCCTGGTCCCATGTCTACCAGAGGAGAGTGTACCATGTAAGAGGCTTATGGAAAACAACTCATAATGAGACTTTACATGGGACAGCCCACCATGAACAATGACTCAGCTGTACAATCCCCCTCCCCACACCCATGTTCCTCTCCTCTGTGCAAACACCTGAGTGAGCCTGTGTGTGGTGGAGAACATACTAGATCCGTGAACCGGTCAATGGAATGCTAATGAGTCCTCAGCCGGTAGTATTCCATGGTGTTTAACACATGGATGAATGATGCTGGCCAAGGCCTGCATGTCCCAGCTTCAGGAACATATGTGACCTCAGGTGTTTGCCAGAATCTAGCTAGCTAACTAGCCACATCAGAGGAGAAAGGGGACTCAAAAGGAACTGCTGGGACAAGCCCTGCCTCTGACATACACAGTAATGATATTATGTATATTGTACTACAACTCCTCATACCATCTCAGGCCAAATTGTCCCACAGAAAGTCATTCATGCACATACAGTATCATTTCATGTAATTAAAAAGATTTTCAGACCACCAAGCCAGTGTGCCCGACCAATCGGGCCTAGGCTTCTTATGTTTGAAGTCTGAAAGAGGCTTTAACCATGGCTCTCATAATGAATCTATTGAGGTCCACTGTGTTTTTCAAACTAAACACTATGAACAAACAAGCCCATCTTACGCAACAGACGACAAGACTGGAAGCCTTAATTATCAGCCTAACACAATGGGCTTCCGACTTGCATTTAATGGTGTCACATTCAGTTTGAGACTTTCACCTATGACGGCGTTAGCCATTTAGCAGCTGTGGCCAATCCACTCCCTGCCCCCTGTTTTCTTCTTCATCCTCCCCCCTATTCCTACCCTGCGGGCAGATTACAGACACGAAACTAAGAGTGCACAGACCATCCATGAAACAATAGTGTGCTAATCCACTGCCCGCTTAGCATGGTATGGTCGAAACATACAGAGAAGGATTCAAAGGGACTGAGCAGTATCATGGGAGTTGGTTTTCAAAACTCCGGGCACAGCACAGAATGGTTACAAATCAGATCCACTCCTTGCCTATATTGTAACAGCAACAAACTCTGCTTCCCACTGGTGTACAGCACTGTGGTCTTGTGTGGTTTGTTGTTCTCTTAGAAGTCCCAGAGTAGAGTCACTCTCAGTGGCACGCTATTGACAGGGTTTCTCATAATGCTTTGCTTTCACCAGGCATCTCAGCCTTTACTTAGTCCTGTGTCAACCATATCCAGTACAATGAGTTAACACTTTGACAGCCATGACAGTCTTGTAGTGCCAATTTTATTGTTTAATCTAGTGACAACCTTTGAATGTAATCAATAACTGGTGCGTGCATCAACACAGAGGTGTCAGAGGTGTGTCAATGATATCTTTTATGGTTTTACATAAGAAATATTTACTTTTACCCTCCTCAGAATGACGTTCTCCACCAAAACGGAACAAAAGTTCACAAGGGTTTAAATAGCACAAGTGCAAAGTCACCTTTACTACATGTTAAAAGTGCTGAGTATGGTCAGGACAAATTGGTTGAGGAGATGGAGAACAGATCATGGCTACAGGGCAGTCCCCTGTGACTGGAGTCTGCAGAGCCAGATTCATCTCGGTTCTTGGCCTTGGCCCGTGTTCAAGTGTTCTACACCCACTACTCTGGGTACATAAAGCATCCGTTGTTGCCTTTGTATCTGAGTTTTAATTAAGATACTTCAGATGAATGTGTTTGACATTGTGAGTCTTTGGCAGGGTATCTTGAATACTGGTTCTTTTAGCCAGCTTCCCACTCAGTGAACTGTCCCTGAGGGGAGGGAGTAGGGTGTCTTGGTCTGGCTTGGTTTGGCCTGCCCGGGTTTGGCCTGCCCGGGTGATGTTACATGGAACAGGCCTGCTTTGTGCCAAGCCAGTGAATTGGCTCTGAGGGACAATCTCTGTTCAATCTACTGCTCCAATTTTGCTGCTCCTTTGCTACAATGCTGTGTTCTTCCATACCAATGGTGGTTCCCACGGCATGTCAAGCAACTTGGGACACAAT
This sequence comes from Thaleichthys pacificus, assembly GCA_023658055.1. Classification (NCBI taxonomy): domain Eukaryota; kingdom Metazoa; phylum Chordata; class Actinopteri; order Osmeriformes; family Osmeridae; genus Thaleichthys; species Thaleichthys pacificus. Next base: position 16,291,860 of record CM042854.1, read on the forward strand.
TTGTCAGTGTGTATGTGTGTATGTTTGTGTGTGTGTGTGTGTGTGTGCATGCATGTGTGACTGGTTAAGCCTCAATGGCCAAGCACCTGAATATTATGTTGCTGTTAAAAAGAGTGGAGGTGATTGCTGAACAAAAAGAGTGAGAAGAGTGGATGTGGAGGATTAAGAAGGAAAGTGTACCTTTGAAGCAACAGATCCAGGTGACAGAAAGAGCATTGTGGGAGGGAAAAAGGCTGTGAGATTTTGGTGTGCTTCTTGTCACTCATTTCTTCACAACAAAACTTATCTAGAAAGTTAGCATGCAATAGAAAACTAGAGAGGACAATATAGTGTGTATTGAGGACAATATGTTATGTATTTAGGGCAAGGTAGTTTTAGCTCAAGGAACTGAGAGGGGGCATGTGGTTGTTATAAAGAGAGCCAGATTGGCTCTGCACACTAGGAATTTTACTTGGCTCATTCTGGGAAAGTTCAAGGCCCCCAAAGGCAGAAACCCAAAACAAAGTAATACTGACCAAGCATGACAACATTTCTATCTGACATTGCAATCATTGCAAAGCCAAGATGCAACAGCAAACCTTTCCATGAGATAATTACATTTTGTTTTTGATTTGTTTCTTCTTTTTCAAAGCCTTAGACCACTTCTAATGGATAATTGAATCTTGTTTAGTTTGGAAAACTAAGAGTGGACAACAGACACAGTGGAGATCCATACAGGGTGTTGGACTTTTGAATTACGGCAGAATCATGCATGAGTCTATGTCTATCCTGGTCAATCAACCATGTGATTGTTATAATGAGTGTTTTATCTCTAGTGTCTCACTTAACAGCTTTTGTTTATCACAGAAGTCAAGCTACTGACGATGAAAAGCATGATTAAAGTGATGAATGTGTTTATGTGGTCATGACTGGGTCATATAGTTAAATATTGACGGAATCGTCATTCCTTTATCTTTACCGAGCTGTACAGAAGTTTAGTGCACAGAGGATATTTTAAAATTCAGCTCTGGGGCCAGAGCTGTGAACTTCGTTCTGTGCTGTGCCACCTCAGAGGAGCTCCTCCAAACATTTTCCCAACATTTGTATCAACTGTGATTGAACTGATCATGCAGATCCTTCATGGGTTTTGTTGCACTGATAACAATATTGCTTGCTATGAGGTTGCTTGCTAGTGTTTGGACCAATGTCCAGTGGGTATGAACAACAGCCTTCATTCACTGCTTTTGATTGATGAAATTGTTTCAGCTTGGAATTTAGGTTCATAACTGTATATATTGAGTTAGCATGGCAATTTATCTTTTTTAAGCAGCTTGGTCATTCTTTAAGTAGTTCCTTTACACATACGTAGGTAGGCCTGTGCCCTGCATGTCAGGAACTTCTGAAAGGTTTTGCTATGACACAAAGCTTGGCATGATATTTTCATTCAACTGTCCAGTCACTCTGTTATGTAACTAATGGGAGATGGCCAGATGTGTTAGATCAGATATTGTAGATCATTGTTCATGTCACTGAACTAGTAAGATTTTATCTGAGAATGGAAGTATGTGCCTGTGGCCAGTAACTTCTTAATCTCCTTTATTCCCCATTTGCATTGGTACAAGTCAAACATCTGTAGGAGAGTTTATGCTTTGTCTGGACCTAAGTAATCTTGATTGTTTCAACTTTCTATTGACGCAGTCTCTACTTAAAGACAGCCTAACTAATGTGCCCTTTCTTTGTTTGCCTTGTGTTATGTCTGGAACAAGGTCTGAACAGTTTGTTCAGAACAGTCTTCAAGGTTAACACACCGAGGTGGGGCAAGGCATTGCACTTTCATTTGGACAAAGGGAAATAAATAACTCAGTAACTTAATTATTTAGTCTAAAGAGGTCTTTCAATAAGTTAAATGTCAAAATCTTGCTAGCCAAGTGCTTATTTTTGAAGATTTGACTCAATTGACTTTACAGTGTTCATGTGATTATCACTTCCAACAACCCCAAGACACACACCAAGAACAGGGTTTCCTGTGAAAATTGCGTCATCCTGCCTGGTGTGCATCATTCTGTCTTTGATTGCTCAGCGAGGATTAGGCTGAATGACTCTCGGAGATGATGATTTTCCACAGTTTGCAACACAACTGTTTCTCTGGGCCTCACCCTCGTGCACCAGTCTCTGTGCCTCATTAAAGAGTCGTAAGTATTAGATGGTATTCCAACTACTCTTCACAGGGTAAAATAACGGATTTGGTGGGATTAGGGGCTCGCTCCAGACGGATGACTCCAAGGAAACTGCTTTGCCACTATCAGATGCATTAATCTGAGGCTCAGAGGGTGTGTGGAGGGGGCATTTTTGCTCCCTTATAATCATTTGTAAATCTTTAGGTCAGAGGGAGACGTGTGATTTACCCATTGTTGCTGCTGTAATCTGTGAGCATGGGTATTTTGAGAATGTTGACATCCTTCAGTGGAAAACAATATCATAAAACTGAACCAAATGAAAAAGCTGCAAATACTCTAGTTTGAGACCCATGCAAACATTACTCCTTATCTATCTGAGATGTGAAAGCATCACCACTTGTCAAACTCTCTTCAATTCAAAGTATGTTTTCTTTGAAACACAGGGTCTTATCTTTTTGATGTACATGAATAAACATATTAATAAACATAATTTAAACAGTGGTCCTTAGGACACAATTATGTAAAACATGTATGAAGTCCGTGTTTAAGGATGTGTGTAGAACGTCCCCATTCACAGTTGCTGTGTGTGATGCTAGTTTTAAACATTTCAGATTACGAAATCCCTTTATAGTTCAGAATCCCTTGTGTGAGTTTAAAAAGTGGATTAAATGTGTTTCGCAACCACCATTAAAACGCAGCATTCGCAACATTTTGCAGGGTCCTCTGTTTACCCCTGACTAAGGCCATAGGTGCTTAGGTGAGGGGTTGATGTTCAGGTTGGACTACCACTAGTACAGCTGGCTAATGGTAGTCTGGCCCATGGGGTTCTGTTAGACCTTAGGTTGACTGCTCTGGTCTTGTATGGACTCTGGCCTGTTACTGAAGCATGCATGAGGGGGTGGGATTATGGCAGAACTCACTGTCTCATGAGTTATCTTTGCAACAACCTCCATAGCCATCAGTCAATCCAGTCTCATGCCATCAGCTGACCATTTCATTTGGACATGATGATTGTTCACAGGGAAAATGTTATTGGCCAGATCCAACCTCATAAAAACCAGCTGGTCTAGGTTTAAAGCACCAGCTTATCTTTGTCCCCAGTGTTTATTGCATCATTTTGACCATATGACTGGGCAGTATCACCTACCTTGACTAAGGTGGAACACTGCACCCATCTATTACATCATCCTGTAGCTTTTACTGATATCTGCCCTTAATAAACAGAACAGTAAATAGAAACTAGAGAGGGTACAATTTCTGGGGAAATTGTAGGGTGTGCTTGCTTGCGTCGGTTGTAAGTTTTTCCCTTCTAGTGATATTTTCAAGCATTTAGCCTACTCATATTGCATATTTCATTAAGAACACCCTTTCAAACAGCTGCAAACCCCCTTTGAAACAAGCTACTGTAACAACGTTGTCACTGGCAGTATGGAATCGCGATTCAAACAGTACCGTCTGCTAACTGAAAATATCCCCCCCAAAACGTAAATAAGTTTGACATTAATGTAGGGGGAAATGGCTAATTCAAAATAAGTTTGCTAGAGGCAAGCTAGCTGCTGTTGCTCCACATTTTCACTGATTGTTTGAAAGCGCCGGAAATGAGAACGTTTCTTTTGACATAAAGTTTAGCTGTGGCATTGAAGACAGTACTACACACTGCCAGTGGGTGAGCCGAGTCTGACTGAGGCTAACGTCAAAACAAGCCGTGGACTCAAATTCCAAGTTTTACACAAATCACAAAAATATGCTGACGCGCTGGCTGTCTTCGCAATCGCCATATCTTTATAACACTGCCCTCCTTCTGATTTTTGATGTAGAATTGACCCTGGTACGAAATTAAGAAAATACTCATCAAAGATCGACAACAGCTGACGCAATCGTCAACGGAGGCTGACGGGGCTCTCACGTAGCAAACCAATCAAAGTTTTTACAGCAACCTACATTAAAATCTCACCATCTGGCTGTCTTCACAATAGTCATATCGTCATAACATTGCCCTCCTTCTGTTTTGTGGTGTAGAATTGACCGAACTATAAAAATACGAAAATACTAAACTACTATGACGCTTGCATGGCTGCCGCCTAGGCAGTCTCACGGGCGACCCGCACTCGCTCAAATTACAAAGACTTTCACAACCTAAATAAAAAATCAGAGATGGCAGTTCCACTCGAAATTGCTTCCTCAACAAAACCCAATGGTTGGTAATTTTGGGGGTTGGCATTTTTCACTCATAATCCAAGCTCCAATTTGCGTGCTAGAACGTCTCTATCATGTTGTATCCATGCGTCGTTGCTAACGTGTGCTGACGTAGTGACGTAGGCTAAAACTGCTACCCTTCGTTGACAGAAGACACTTTTCGCCACAAAAACTTAAGCTCAGCCTAAACCGTGCAACGGAACGTAAATCCCAATAGAAGCAACGCAATCGAGACCAAGACGAAACTTTTGACACCTAGGTTGTCTATGTAGGCCAAATATTGACTGAGTTTTAGGGGTGGGAAAAGAAGAAGAAGATATATGTGAGAGAACAAAGGTTGTGCCCTTGCCGAAGGCAAAGCACACCCAACTAGAGAGGGTACAATTTCTGGGGAAATTGTAGGGTGTGCTTGCTTGCGTCGGTTGCACAGGGTCCGTTTTTTAATGACATTTTTACAACTGATATTTCTGTATATTTTACATAAAAATGCATACTTATTATTTATAAAGATTACATAGATTTAAAAGCATCTTTTTTTTGCTGCTCATTTACAAAGCAAAATACGAGTGAAGTGTAGAATGAAATAGATGTCTTGTCATTTCCCCTGCAAGAGGCAGCCTCATAGCTGAATCAAAACGAATACATTTGGCAGACCGGTGTAAAAATTGACCTAATCTCTATTACTTAAACGTCCTTTTAAGTTTTTCCCTTCTCGTGATATTTTCCGACATTTAGCCTACTCATATTGCATTCTTTCATTAAAGGTCACGTGACATGCTGTTTTTGGATGCTTTTATATAGGCCTTAGTGGTCCCCTAATACTGTATCAGAAGTCTCTTTCCCGAAATTCAGCCTTGGTGCAGAATTACAGCCACTACTAGCAGTCCCACAAGGAGCTTTCCTCAGAACGCGCTGTTTTGGTGTCTGTAGCTTTAAATGCTAATGAGGAGCGGAGGGGCGGCACCATGCTCTAATGTTTACAACGGATGTATCGCAATGGCTGTAACCCCGTTGCTGTAAAATACCTTGAATTTGCCCATTCTCATCTGATAACCCTGGTTTGCAGAGGTACACACTCAGTCATTTCAATGAGGGGAAAGGTGGATATCGCGCGCGCCATAACACCAACAGCAGAACGTTTATCCAAATAACAAAGAAGTGTACAACACTCACGTACAGCATATGTATTCACACTTATACTTGATGCTATCTACCTTTCCATAGCGACAGTAACTCAGCTGTTAGCTGCAGAGCTAATGTTACAGCCACATTCTAAGGGTAGCAAGCTAGGTAACCATATACAGTAAAGCTACAAAATGATATAGCGTTAGTTAACTTACTTGTCCGAGGTTAGTAGCTGGACGAAGGAGAGTTAGTACTGATCCAGAATTTAATTTCAGCAAGGCCAGTTTTGTATTAGCTCAAGTTGAGGAAACAGTCGTGGCTGAAGTGTTTGGCGCAGACATACAAAACAAATGCGCCTACAACAGAAGTTGTGTAGGCGCATTTTCAGCGAAAATAAAATTAAGATACTGATTGTTTAGAGGCTCGGATGACGGAACTACAAAAAGACTTGTGTGTTGATTTGTACATCCAAGCACTGAGCAACTGTTATGCTTCGTTCGTTTGCTAGCCATGGCATGATGTCTCTGCAGGAAAACACGATATTGCACTCGCCCTTGCACAATCGTAGCTCAATTCCTCATTGGCGGGCCAGATTATCTGGGCGGGCACAGCAGAGAGAAGGGCGGTAGCCTGGCTCCTTGTTAAATCAATAAAAGGAGATTTTCAAACCGAGCGTTTGAGCCTTCATTTTCTCAAAGGCGGAGAAGAACACCCAGGGCTTGGTTTACACCTATCGAAAATTCTAGCCACTGGGGGACCAAAGGCAGGCTAGGGGAACTCATATTAATGTTAAATAACCTCCTAAAGTGAAGTTTTCATGGCATGTGACCTTTAATAAAGTACCCCCTTTGAAGATTATTCTACGATTACCGGCAGTAGAATATGGAATCGCGATTCAAACAGTACCATCTGCTAACTGAAAATATGCCCCCAAAAACCTAAATAAGCTTGACATTTATTTAGTGGAAAATCGCTCGTTAAAAAGCTCACAGGTAGCGATCATTGTCAGTAACAACGCAAAATGCGATATAGCCCTGTGTGGAGAAGCTGCCCCGGTAAATTGTACTACTACAGTACAGTACTAGACTGGCAGTGCTCGTCTTGGTAGCGATTGCTATGGTTGAATTGGATGTAACGTTCCGTTGTACGGTTTAGGCTGAAATTAATTATTTTCATGAACAGATGAACAGAACAAAGTTTAGGCTGTGGCAATGAAGTTCAGGTTAGTAGTTAGACGTTTGACTTCCTAAACAGCTGTGTAGTGCTAGATGTTTTTGCAGTGTGTCTCGCGTAGGCTACAGCGTTGCAGTGAGCAACACTGGTTTGTAACCACAGGTAATGATAATTTCACCAACAAATCGTTTACTTGTAATGTAATGTCATAATAAATCCTACAACGAAAATGTATTTGTGAGGAATGTTTATTTTAACGACTGAAAACAGATGCATCATAGACCAATGTAGTATGTGTTGCCCGGGCAACAGAGGCTAATGTCATTATGCTAATGCTTCAGTGAAATAGTAGACTACCGTTTCCGAAAGTAGACGTGGGCCTACTTCCTTAATAATATCAGCTAATATTGTACATTACATTTCACAATTGTGTTTCACATCACAAAGTAAAATGAGTAAATAGTTATCACCCTGGCCTCTTTGCTTGTGGCGTTTCTGCAGCTGCCTTGCAGTAAAGCTATAGTTATCCTAGCTATCCCCCAAGTTAACAGATGCGAAACGAATGTTCTGCTAAAGGTAGTCACGCGTGTTTTCGTGACGTTAGTGACGTAGTGACGTTAGTAACGTCAGTGACAGTGGCTAGCAAATTAGCCACCGTTAGCTTCACTTTTCGCCACAAAACTTTACTTGAGCCTAAAACCATGCAACGGAACGTAAATCCCAATACAAGCAACGCAATCGCTACCAAGACGAAACTTTTGACACCTAGGTTGTCTATGTAGGCCAAATATTGACTGAGTTTTAGGGGGGCGAAAATAAACATTAATAATAATAATAATATATATGTGAGAGAACAAAGGTTGTGCTCTCGCCGAAGGCTTGAGCACACCCAATAAGATGATACAATTTCTCCTTTCTCTGCTCCCTGTTTGCCTTACATTGTTTATGTGACTCTTTGTGACACACCATTCATTCTTACAATTCTTACATATTCATCCAGATACAGAGGAAACGTCCTTCCTTAAAATTGTGAATCAGATGTACCACTACAATTCTCATGAAGAAAACACATAGGCCTACAGATGCAGAGTGGAGACTTGAGTCCCTAATAGTAAACATGATCTACATGGACCTCTTGGTGAAAAACCAAGGGTCCCTATCATAGCTCATGTACCATTGCATCTGTGAGGGTGCCTGTGCTCCAAGAATGGTGAGGTAGAGACATGGCTGTCTGACATGAGGATGGAAATCCTAGAGGAATAAGCTTTCCTGTTGTTAGGCCCCCACACAAAAGACCAATAGCAGACCAATGGCAGAGTGACAAATTGGGGTCCTCCTGTCTTAGCTGGTGTGGACTAGAAGCCTATTGGTAATTCTGAGCAGCACAGGATGACAAAGCTTCAGCTATTTCTCTCTGTTCCCTCCCTCCGCTCATTGTTCTGTATTTAGGAAGTGCCCATTCAATATTACCACAACAAAAGAGGCTCCAGCAGGACAGTAGCCCCTATGAAGTATCTTCACATTGTAGATTTTCACTAAATCTCTATAATGAATGGTATCTGTTACATTCAGTGTTGAGTAATGTTACTTTTAAAACTACATATTACATAACAATATTACTGCTATTAAAGAGTAATTATTTACTTGACAGCGTTACCTACTGAGAAAAGTAACTTGCTAGAGTACCTTTGAGTGGCCAAAATTTGAAAAACCCATTGCTATTTCTTGCACGTCGGTTAAATACCCTGCTGGGGCGCGTAGCCTACTGTACATCTATGACATGGACTAGTTTACAGCCCATGATCTGTAACTCTTGTTTGTTGTAGTTAATAACTTTACCTGTGTTTAGTTTGGTACTTTTGTGTATGAGGCAAGATGGCGCCGATGATGGCAGCCTCGGACGGTTGATGCGCCCTGTTTTGTCTTGTTTTGTCAGGGAAACATCTCCTGTGGATTTATTTCCCACTTTTCTGCTCCCAGCGGCAGAATTAGTGGGCATTCTAGTCAAAGCCGCTCTAGGCTTTGCTCAAGCAGCGAAACGCCGCCGAAGGGGTAAACGGTCGGGGGCGCTAGTACGGCTACGCAGATGCGGGATCCGAACAGTGCTTCCAAGCTTTTTCCTCTCCAACGTACATTCAATGTGCAACAAACTGGATGAACTTCAGCTACTGGTGTGGAAAAACAGAGACTTTCATTCATCTTCCATTTTGTGCTTCACGGAGACATGGCTGAGTGAACTGATCCTGGACTCTGTTACAACTAGCAGGTTTTAAACTGCTGAGAGCGGATCGAGGCTCAGTGCTTTCCGCCAAATCGAAAGGCGGTGGTATTTGTTTTTACACCAACAGTGGCTGGTGCAAAGATGTGACAGTGATTCTGCAGCACTGTTCTCCTGATCTGGAATATTTTTTTATTAATTGAAAACCTTTTTCGTCAACCTTCGCGTCATTCATCCTGGTCGGCGTCTACATGCCTCCGAGTGCGCGGGCCAGCATCAAGGAGGCACAATGTGTGCTTGCCGACCAGATATTGAGTGTGGAGCGAGCAAAAGCCTTGTTTATTGTAGTAGGCGTCTTTAACAAAGGCAATCTCACCCATGATCTCCCCAAATACAGACAACTCATTAAATGCCCTACCAGAGAAGGGAACACTCTGGATCACTGCTACACTACAGTCAGTAGAGCCTACCATGCCGTCGCCCGAGTAGCACTGGGACACTTTGACCACGCCATGGTCCACCTGATTCCTGCATACAGAGAGAAACTAAAGCTCTGTAAACCTGTTGTGAGGACATCAAAACAGTGGACCAGTGAGGCTATGGAGGATCTGCGGGCGTGCTTGGACTGTACTGACTGGGATATGTTCACGACTGCTACCAATAGTCTGGATGAACTCACAGAGGCTGTGACGTCATACATCAGCTTCTGTGAGGACTGCTGTATTCCAACACGCACTAGGGTGAACTTCAACAATGACAAGCTCTGGTTCTCAGCAAAGCTCAGAAGGTTGAGTTTGGAGAAGGAGCAAGCGTTTAGGAGTGGGGATAGAGACAGATTCAAGGAGTCGAAGAACAGGTTTAGCAATGCGGTGAAAGAGACACCAGTTCTCTGCTAACGACTCTGCTTCTGTCTGGAGAGGGCTCAGGCAGATTACCAACTACAAGCCCAGAGCCCCCCACACCACTAACGACTCTCGCCTGGCCAACGACCTGAACGAGTTATACTGCAGATTTGAAAGACAATTGGACTGTGCTGAACTACACCTTCCCTCCCAAGAGGCCTCCCCCCCCTCCCTACCACAAAGACGACTCTCTCCATTCAGGAGGGAGAAGTCAACAGACTTTTCAAGAGGCAGAACCCCCGCAAAGCAGCTTGGCCGGACTCTGTCTCTCCAGCCGCAACTCAAGCACTGCGCTGACCAGCTGTCTCCGGTGTTCACCAACATCTTCAACCCATCCCTGGAGACATGCCATATGCCAGCCTGTCTCAAGTCCTCCACCATCATCCCTGTGCCCAAAAAGCAAAGGCCAACAGGACTTAATGACTACAGACCCGTCGCCCTGACCTCTGTGGTAATGAAGTCTTTTTAGCGCCTGGTGCTGGCACACCTCAAATCCATCACAGACCCTCTCCTGGGCCCCCTACAGAGCCAACAGGTCTGTGGATGACGCAATTAACATGGCCCTCCACTTCACCCTACAGCACCTGGACTCCCCAGCATCCTATGCCAGGATCCTGTTTGTGGACTTCAGCTCTGCCTTCAACACCATCATCCCCGCCCTGCTTCAGGACAAGCTCTCCCAGCTGAACGTACCGGACTCCACCTGCAGGTGGATCACAGACTTCCTGTCTGACAGGAAGCAGTGCGTTAAGCTAGGAACGCATGTTTCTGACTCCCGGTCCATCAGCACCGGATCTCCTCAGGGCTGCGTCCTTTCCCCTCTGCTCTTCTCTGTACACCAACAGCTGCACCTCCAGTCATCCGTCCGTCAAACTCTTGAAGTTTGCGAGTGACACCACCCTCATTGGGCTTATCTCTGGCGGGATGAATCTGCCTATAGGTCTGCCTTGTGTAGCTAGAACAACTCAGCTCAATGCTCTTCAGACAACATGGTTGTGGGCTTCAGGAAGAATACAGTTCCACTCACCCCCATCACCCTGTGCGACTGCCCAGTCAACACTGTGGAGTCGTTCCGCTTCCTGGGCACTATCCTCTCCCAGGACCTCAAGTGGGAACTGAACTCCCTCAGCTCAGCTTCCTCACCAAGAAAGCACAACAGAGGATGTACAGTCGTGGCCATAAGTTTTGGCAATGACAAATGTTGTGTTTTGCAAAGTTTGCTGGTTCAGTATCTGAGGAAAATGTTTTCACATGTTTCTATAGAATACTGGAATACAATAAGGCACATTTCATTTTTTTTTTTTGCCTTTTTGGGGCGAACATTTTTAACATATGCAATTGTCCCCTCTTTTACAGCAGTCAATCTGCTCTTAAAATCCAATCAGAATTATAGAGTGATTTCACCTGGCTAGAAGTAGTTCACACTTTACCCTGTGATGATTATATGACTTACTGAAATTATGTTAGCAGTCATTTTTTTTCAAGGCCCAGCAAGCTTTGCAAACACAAAATGTATGTCGCTCTCAATACTTTTGCCCATGGCTGTACTTCCTACGGCAGCTGAAAAAATTCAACCTGCCAAAGACAATGATGGTGCACTTCTACACAGCCATCATTGAGTCCATCCTCACCTCCTCCATAACCATCTGGTACGCTGCTGCCACTGCCAAGGACAAGAGCAGACTGCAGCGTATCATCCGCACTGCTGAGAAGGTGATCGGCTGCAATCTGCTGGCTTTTCTTTCCTGCACACATGGACTGTTGAACAAAGTATCATTCTTATAAAAGGTTACATTACTTCAAGGACCTGCACACCTTGAGGACCCTGAGATGAGCGAGGAAGATTGTGGCCGACTCCTCTCACCCTGGACACCCTCTGTTCCAGCTACTCTCCTCCGGCAGAAGCCTGCGGTCCATCAGGACCAAAACCTCACGCCATAAGAACAGTTTCTTTCCATCTGCTACTGGCCTCTTCGACAAGGCCAAGGACTCCCACTGACATTTAACTATTATATATTATAAGTCCATCCGACACCTATTGCACTACGCACAAGCCACCATGATCTCATTTGCACTATGCTGCCCATTCATATTCTTATTTTTATATATATTTTATATTGTTTTAATTTTTAGATTGTTTAGTTCTTAGAATTAGCTAGACTATTGTACTTTTCAGTCAGTTTCAGTCAGCCTCCCACCACCCAGCAGCAACCACCGGCAGCAGCCCTCATCTCCAGGCAACCCCTTAGCCCCTGCCCAGCCTGATTTCATCCCCCTCTTTCATAATCTTGCCATGCAGGCATAGCTCTCAGTGTCATCCCCAGCCTCTGTCCCAGCCTCAACCTCTGCCCCAGTTTTGACCCCAGTATCGACCCCAGCACCTGCCTCAGTCCCAGCCCCAGCCCCAGCCTAGTTCCCAGCCCCAGCAACTGCTGAGGTAATTGTAATTTTTTTGTTGCAATTTAGTTAGCACCACGTAATCAGATACAAACTCATAAACCTCCCTCGCAGTGACGGCTTTAGCCGAAAAGCTAGCAATTGCTGTTTCAGAGCTGTAGCACTAGCATCGCTCTCCTTCTCAATTGACCTTGCCACCACCAGTGTTGAGGAGCTGGTGTGCTTTTTCAAATTTGTAGTACATCTCTTCGCAGTTGACAGACCCTTATGAGCCAAGCACAATTTGTTTTTCACATTGATGTTCTTGCCAATGTTTCACCCATAAATTCAAAATAATGCAGATTCTTCCATGCAGTAAAGGCTAATCTTTCTCGCTAGCTGAGCTATACATGTTCAACCGTAGGATTGCATACCTTTCACTGCTAGGCTACTACCTCCCAAGATGTAGGAAAAACACAGAAACTGCAAATGCGTTGGTTTTATATTTATTTTTGTTGCAACAAAAGGAACAGGGAAATACATTTTTACTAACAGATTACTCTTATGTTTATGTATTTATCGGTCTCCTGAATTGAATCATGACCAGAGATTCCTTGGTGTTTCACCTGGCGCACGCCTATTTATTTTCCGCCCCACACAATATTACTTCCTGGCAACTACGGTAGCCTAGTAATGACATTCAGTACATGACATCCCTCTTTTACTTGGACATGAACTACACTCTTCAGTGGATAACCATATCTTGCAACTGAACGCTTTAACCTATTGACTGAAGTCATACACTATGCAATTACTTAAACCAACAAAATTAAAGTCTACCTTTGCAAATGTAACACAAATATTTTGCACACCTTATTTAAACAAACTTAGTGCAAATAAACATGTAAACTCTTTTGTACTTGTCTAACTCACTTAACCCTTGTGCTGCCTTCGGGTCACATGACCCAAAGGTTCATAACGAACCATCGTTGTGTTTACCCAAATTTTACCCAATACAAAAACAACAAAAAAATATATATTTTAACCTTCGCAATGTGGGGGGTCTGAGACAGCCCAACGGTTAAAAGAAAATGCTTCACTTTGTTTTTGTATGCGGTAAAGTTGTCGCAATACGATGGTCAGAATGACCCGAAGATAACACAAGGGTTAAGAACATAGTCAGACAGGTTCTTAGGCATTCTCGTCTTCCTATTCGGCCTGCCTATTTGCGCCTCATAATGAGTTCCATATGTTCTTTCACTGACACAAACATGGCTGGTTGTTCTTGCGGGTCAGCCATCTCAACATCCCGTGCCTGTAGCTCCTCTGCTGATGACTGTATGGTGTCCTGCTGACGTACTGTTTCACAAAGGATGTATTTCTGGTGTACCTCACCCCCGCCAGGTACTCAACCACCACACAATTCCCTGTCTTGCTAACCACTTTCTGCGGCGCGGCGTTAAAGTTAGTTGTGGACTTAACCACCTTGTTTTGATGGAGTAGAACTTCGTCCCCCCCGCTCACAGTTGAGTACTGGCCACCTTGCCATGCATCACACCTTGGACTTTGCCTTTTGTTCAGCATCTCGATCCCGAACCTCCAGGTCTGTGTGTGAATCGGTCGTCTCCGGTAACTTCCCTCTCATTTTCCGGTTGAAAAGCAGCTCTGCCGTGCTTTTGTGCTGTTCACTGTTGTCTCTCATCATCCACCTGCAGCACGACCTCCTTTAGCTTCTTCACTGTGCACCTGGTCTGTCTTGAGGCCTGCTGACGTTCCTTTGTCTTGATGTCCAACTGCTCCTCCAGCTGGGCGATCTTGGCCTCCAGGGTGGCAATGGAGGACTTGCTGTCGATGATGCTCTCCAGCTCCTGCAGCTTCATCTCCTTGTTCTGGCGCTCCAGCTGAGAGCGGGTGCCCTCCAGGTTCTGACTGGTACTGCGCTCCGCCGCCAACTCTGCCGTGACCTGGTCGCACTGTAAAATGCACATTGAATTGCCATTTGACAACTGCTTTTCCATTTGAATTGCGGATGATTGCATTGCCATTTTGCACATTGAATTGCCATTTGAAAAATGCATTTCCATTTGAATATAGAGTCTAATAAACTTCCATATTAGGTGAGATGTGTTTTGTTGCAATGTTTGCTCACCTTGTATTCTGATGGTAAATGTGGCAAACACTGCAACAAAACACATCTCATATAGGTATACTGTATATGTGATTAAAAAGTGTCCAGTCTAGGCCTGGATTCTTACCTGAGGACAGTATGGCTCATGTGAATTAATCTTTTCCAGCATTTACAATCAATAGCTCACAATAAAACAGTAAACAGATCTGAGAATTGACAAAGTGCATGCATGCCATAAGTGTAGTAGGATGGCTTCTTCTCTGATCGCCCCTTTAAGGAATGTTCAACTGCTTCTCTTACTGATTCCGATCACAGTTCCATATTTGACAGCCAACACCTCCCAGCTACAGAATGACATATCTGCACACAGAATTTACCATTTATTGCCTATCATTCCTTTAAGTGTCTGGAACAGTCTATTGTTAATTATTGACAACTCCTTATTTTCTATGTGTAACTGAACACCCTACCCCTCTGGCAGAAAAGCAGCATTTTATGCTTTTAAGAGGTAAGAATGAAACTAAGAAGTAGAGCCTCCAACCTAATCTAGCAATTCAGCATTCTAGTTCAGAAGTGTCTGCACTTTTTCTGGACACTGCCTGAACTTTGGAGCCAGTTATTTAAGGAAGTCTGTTACCAGACAAAAAACTCAAAGCAATGGCTCAGCAAAGCAATGGCTCAGCAAAGGATGTGTGCATCAGTTGATCCTGCATGACAACAGAGACTGGACAAAGTGGAGCACAAAGTAAAACATAAACCATGGTTTCAATCATGCATAGCCTGTGTGCTGTCCTTTGGACTCAATTACTTAATCACATTACACAATGGAACTATAGATAAACTACAGATCAAATTTGCCATTTCTCAATGGGAGCACATGCTGGGATGGTCATTGGCTGGGCCTTACAGTAAAGGCTAACTAAGTCCTTCAGAGCCTGGCTAGCACATGCTTTGGCTGCATTACTGATGACTGTTCAGTTATCATTGTAGGTCAGAAATCAACCAAGGTGTAAACCCTGTAGCATTATGAAACAGCTGTTAACTGGTTCTGGCACATGACCCTGTAAATCACCTTTGACACAATGTAGAGGCAATTTATTGGAAAGATAAGAGAATTAAAAATATATGTGGATGTTCTTGCATTTTCCATAAATATGCAATATACCTGCTTGAATACTAGGATGGATTCCACACACAGCCTAACCCTGATTTGTCCTATAGGTAAATGCAGTCACTTTTGCTCTGTTGTGAAGTAGAATGGTGTGTTGAGCCTTGCACATTGTTTTCTGTCCGTCATAGAGACTGAGACAAAAGCATCTCTCGTTCCATGTGGGAAGCAGCAGAGTCAAAACTGTCACTGTGTCATACATTATTGTGCAACCAATCACAGCGCAGGTGAGCAGGGGTTGCCAGCATCAGTCCAATCACACCACACTGCTCAGCCAATCCAGAGGCTCCTGGCAGTGAAACTACAGTCCCTGCCTATGAACCATGTTAATTTGTATGGATGTGTGTCCACAGTAAACATGCAATCTCCTTTATCTCTGCCCATGTTCACATGCATGTGCTTGCACATGTATTGCTGGATTCTCATGTGAGCATGCTTGACTGAATGTGCTCACATGCAAGACCACGTGGGTGTGACCAGTGTGTGAGTGTGTGTGTTTGTGTTTATGTGTAGAGCTTTGTAAATAAACAACATCTCCCAGTCATAAAAAGGCATACAAGTCTGTTTTTTATCTTCTTCTTGAGCCAATTTTAGACAGATGTAGGATAGTGTCTTGTCCTTCAGAGTGATCTATATACAGAACACAGCTAATCCATCTCTCAACACCCTCAAATCCACACAGCCCTTTTCATTTCTAGGATTTGATTTCTTACCCTGACGTGACCCCCAGAATGCAGACCCATATCTACAAGACTTACCTATGCAGAATCCTAACATTTGCAATGGCAATGTTCTTATTGGGTGTGCTTTGCCTTCGGCAAGGGCACAACCTTTGTTCTCTCACATATATATTATTATTATTTTTATTTCTTTTTGCCCCCCTAAAACTCAGTCAATATTTGACCTACATAGACAACCTAGGTGTCAAAAGTTTCGTCTTGGTAGCGATTGAGTTGCTTGTATTGGGATTTACGTTCCGTTGCATGGTTTTAGGCTCAAGTAAAGTTTTGTGGCGAAAAGTGAAGCTAACGGTGGCTAATTTGCTAGCCACTGTCACTGACGTTACTAACGTCACTAACGTCACGAAAACACGCGTGACTACCTTTAGCAGAACATTCGTTTCGCATCTGTTAACTTGGGGGATAGCTAGGCTAACTATAGCTTTACTGCAAGGCAGCTGCAGAAACGCCACAAGCAAAGAGGCCAGGGTGATAACTATTTACTCATTTTACTTTGTGATATGACACACAATTGTGATGTGTAATGTACAATATAAGCTGATATTATTAAGGAAGTACATCTACTTTCGGAAACGGTAGTCTACTATTTCACTGAAGTATTAGCATCATGACATTAGCCTGTGTTGCCCGGGCAACACATACTACATTGGTCTATGATGCATCTGTTTTCAGTCGTTAAAATAAACATTCCTCACAAATACATTTTCGTTGTAGGATTTATTATGACATTACATTACAAGTAAACGATTTGTTGGTGAAATTATCATTACCTGTGGTTACAAACCAGTGTTGCTCACTGCAACGCTGTAGCCTACGCGAGACACACTGCAAAAACATCTAGCACTACACAGCTGTTTAGGAAGTCAAACGTCTAACTACTAACCTGAACTTCATTGCCACAGCCTAAACTTTGTTCTGTTCATCTGATTATGAAAATAATTAATTTCAGCCTAAACCGTACAACGGAACGTTACATCCAATTCAACCAACGCAATCACTACCAAGACGAGCACTGCCAGTCTAGTACTGTACTGTAGTAGTACAATTTTCACGGGCAGCTTCTCCACACAGGGCTATATCGCATTTTGCGTTGTTACTGACAATGATCGCTACCTGTGAGCTTTTTAACGAGCGATTTTCCACTAAATAAATGTCAAGCTTATTTAGGTTTTTGGGGGCATATTTTCAGTTAGCAGATGGTACTGTTTGAATCGCGATTCCATATTCTACTGCCGGTAACGTCGTAGAATAATCTTCAAAGGGGGTACTTTATTAATGAAAGAATGCAATATGAGTAGGCTAAATGCCTTCACGAGAAGGGAAAAACTTAAAAGGCCGTTTAAGTAATAGAGATTAGGTCAATTTTTACACCGGTCTGCCAAATGTATTCGTTTTGATTCAGCTATGGGGCTATAGGCTATTCTACACTTCACTCGTATTTTGATTTGTAAATGAGCAGCAAAAAAATATGCTTTTAAATCTATGTAATCTTTATAAATAATAAGTATGCATTTTTATGTAAAATATACAGAAATATTAGTTGTAAAAATGTCATTAAAAAACGGACCCTGTGCAACCGATGCAAGCAAGCACACCCTACAATTTCCCCAGAAATTGTACCCTCTCTAGTTAAATGTGATATATGTACCAAGTTCTCCTGCTCTGTCTTGAGATTATTATCCATTTATGAAATAATCTGTCCATTCTCCATCTATTCATCCATATTTCATTGATGCACAGATCAGAGGAAGAGCTACTGTTTGAAATACTGGATTGAAATGGATTGAATTGTGTCTGTTACACAACTAAAGAGCCAAAGCGAGAAGCATTTAGACATACAGAGGGGTCAGAGCCTCCCACTAACTGGTCAGTTTCCCCTGTTGTATGCGGAATAAAACAATGTGCTGTTTACTGTAGACTTTAGTGCACACTGAAATACCAGTTAATTGTTCTGTGAATTGACACAAAACACATTTCCTGACTGCATTCATAGTGTGATGGTATGACTGTGTGACTGATATCTTAAAGCTGGTAATTGCCCGGGTGTGGGGGGAGCATTATACAGTTGTATTTGTAAGACCTGATTTCATTTTTTTCCTCTTTACATAACCCCCCCCCCCCTAACAGGAATCAACTCGGTCGAGCATGTACATTCCGGTGGTCGCTATGGCAACTGAGCAGCATCCCTCCCCATCCTTTGTCTGGGGTGTCCCCACTGCTCTGGCTTCCCAGCCTGAGTGCTTCCTTGGATTATACATGCAAGTTGTGATCATAATGGAGCTCTAAAACAGGGGTAAAGTGGTACAGGCACATGATTAGTGAAGGCAGGCTATTGTCCAAGGATGTTACTGACATTGTAAACAGAAATGTGTCGTTTACTCATAGCACATATGGAACCCCACCAACCACACACATCAACACAGATATACGCACAAACAAGAAACAAGATTCCCAAGAATATTCATTTGGTGTGTATTTCCTACATCATTTTGTCTCCTATTTAAGATGCCTAGAAGTTGTTAATTTCCCTGATAGCCTTGGTTTATTTCAACATTACAAATAAATGTAAAAGGTAAAAAACAAATCTTTTTACTTATGTCCTATACTTCTTTCAACTAATGTATGACACTTGTACTCGGTTTAGTTAAATACTTGGCCAATGCTGTGCCTCACACTTACAAGTAGGCTAAATAACAGGCTGTACTTATTTAAAACCCATGTAAGGTTTGTTTATTGTGTAGTTGGAGGCTTAGTTTAGATTTGACCAGAGAATCAAAGACAATGAATAACCATGTTGCCTCCTGAAACCAGACAGAAAGGTTAAAGTTGATACTTTTTAAAGTTTGATCCAGAAGACTGAGTTGAGGACTTACATTGCAATTCAATGCTGTGAACCTCAATAGCAGTTAATAGTGTGAAGAGCTGTTTTTAGATTTCTACCCCCTCCCAAAGAGTCAAAAAGGTAGAGTTAACAACACAAAATAAAAGTACATGTCGAAGGCTTCTGGCAGGCCACTTTTCTGCTAAGTACACCTACAACATGCCATGTAGTTTATGATTGGATAGGTTTCCTTTCATTGAGCCAATCAGTGAGCAATGCAACTTTTCAGTTGTAAAGGAAAATGGGAAGTAGGTGAAAGGTCCAATAACAAACTTGTTGGTCTTGCATATTCCATAGCAAATAGACAGGCAATGTTCCACACTTCCAGAGAAAAAGGGGTGGGGAGAAGGAAATGTTCTGTTTTTAATACGCCCTTTGAGCTATTTTGACTCCCTTTCACATTCTGTGGACTTGTTTATGATATTCAGAGGCAAAAGGGTTTTGGGATGGCACTTGGGATATGCTCTTACCCAGGCTGTAGGCTTGCAAAGACATAGTAGCGTTCCACAAACTGTTTGAGTTTCTGTGCACATCTACGTAACACCGGTCCGATCAGTGATCTTACAATAACTTATTTAGGGTAGATTCCCCCATCCCCCCAGTCATAAATAGTACCATACACACAGCTTCAAGCAGAGTAAATCTTTTGATTTGAAACGACTGATTCAGACCTTTTTCCTGTTCCAAAGCCAATGACAGTTGTCTGTTACTTTAAGAAAACTGACTAATATTTGGGCAGAGAAATAAACACATGCAGACAAGTTCAGCTGGATACTTCCTCAAAATGCTTTATGGAAACATGTCAGATCAAAACACTCAGCTATAGTCAATGCTATGTTTCTACCACCATTCACTTCGCGTAAACAGGGGATGAGACTGTTCCTTTCTGAATGCCTACATCCCAATATTGAAGACCCAGTGATTTTGCAGCAGGATGTAAGGTTTGAATCCCATTTTGGGCCTGTCGATGCTCAGGTGAGGTCTCCTGAGCCTTTTGGCATGGAGTTTACATGTTCTCCCAATCCACAAGGTTCTCTGCAGAGAACCCCAATAAAAACATGCAGAACACATCGCTCTCCTGGGAGGGGATGATGCATAAGGACACTCAAGTATGTGTGTGTGTTCATCTCCCATAAGTAAAAGTATGCTCTTATTTATGATTGTTGTGTTCTTGCAAGAAGAGTGGCTAAAATAAGATTGATTTACTTGAATTCCTTTGTGGGTTCAAGAATACATACTTCTTGCCTTATCAAAATTACTTGTGACAAGAAACCAAACAAGTCAAATTGTGGTCAAAATAAAGTTTAAATGTAAAAAAAAAAAACAAGTCCAGTAAATTCGGGTTTTACCAATTTCAGAGCAGTTGACAAAAGGATAAAACTCCTTTATGAGCCTTGCATGGATTCTACAAATGGCATTCGACAGACCGACAATAGTTGGGACTCAAATCTACAGAGTACCATATAACATGAACCAGTGTGTAAAATCTGTAAAGTACATCAAACATGTAGCCATTTATAAACCACACATCCTATTAAACAACAGTTAGTAACATTGAAAACAGAAGTCTAAAAGGCAGGTCAACATACGTACACCAACTAGCTGTAGATTTATTAAGAAATTACACATGCCGCTCAGCCCTAGCAGCACTACTCTTCAGTCCATTATGTGCTTTAGTCATGATGACAAACAAAAGGGGGCATTATCATCAAAACCATGTTACAAATCAGCTCTGCACTTATATGCAAGTAAGGGAGAGACATAGCCTGCAAACACCATGCCCTCAACTATCTCAAGGTTAAGACCAAACTTTAGATATTTGCGGTAAAGTTGACCAGTCAACTTTAATCTATTCAGAAATGCAGGTTAAACTCATTTCAATGGAGAGCAAAATAAATGACAAATACAGTACTAGTTTTGACTTTTCAACTGATAAGGGTTGGGGGGGGGGGGGTGAGATGCAGTCCAGAGGGATTGTGTGGTGCCTAGTAGTCCACAGGCTCGTCTCCCTCTTCGCTGAGCAAACAGGTACGGATTAGAGCTTCGGTCACTGCGTATGGGTCGCAGTTAGCCGAGGGGCGGCGGTCCTCAAAGTAGCCCTTCTTTTCCTGGCCCACCATGCGAGGGATGCGGATGCTGGCACCCCGGTTTGCCACACCAGCAGAGAACTCGTGGATGTTGGAGGTCTCGTGGTGGCCGGTGAGGCGGCGGGCATTGTCCAGACCCCCCTTGGGATCGTAAGCACGGATGTGATAGTGATGCCTTTTCCCTAGCTTTTCAATGGAGTCCTCAATGGCCCTAAACACAGAAGAAAGGTTTAATCAATGTGGCCAAAGCCAAATGCTTAGTGTAAAAAAAATATAGATATAAGGAACTGCAGGCCACAGATTACTGCTTATTATCAAGTGTTGTGCAAACACTCACTTCAGACCTCCATCTTCCCTCATCTCCTTGGTGCTGAAGTTGGTGTGGCATCCAGCACCGTTCCAGTTCCCAGAGATGGGTTTGGGATCAAATGAGGCAACCACGCCAAAGTCTTCACAGACACGGTGCAGGATGAAGCGAGCAACCCACAAGTGGTCCCCCATATTGATGCCCTCAGAAGGTCCAACCTGGAATTCCCACTGAAAAGACAACGTTTATTTAAGTATTGGCCATTGGGAACTCCCATGTCAAATCCTTTAAAAAGAAAGCATGCATAAAAGGCTGTGACCAGGCTTTTACTTTACCTGTGCAGGCATGACTTCTGCATTTGTGCCACAAATCTGGACCCCAGCATAAAGACAGGCTCTATAGTGAGCCTCTACGATGTCTCTGCCATAGGCCTTGTCTGCCCCCACACCACAGTAGTAAGGTCCTAGACACATAGAATACATAGTTACAATGCAATTCATGACCTAGATTCAACCACTCTTCAGTTATGGTTACCACATTAATGCCAATGAGAAGGTCCTTGCCTTGTGGCCCAGGGAAGCCATTGGAAGGCCAGCCAAAAGGGTGTCCATCTGTGCCCAGAATAGTATACTCCTGCTCCATACCAAACCAAGGGTGCTGGTTCTCCACCATATCCATGATTTTCTTACATGTCAAGCGGAGATTGGTTTCTGTGCAGAAATGTCACCTTGTTATCACCAAACAATATCTTAACAAAGGCAACCACACATCTAGAAGTCCAGCTTTACCTGCAGGCTTTCGGTTGTACTTCAGCACTTCACACAGGACCAGCTTGTTGGGGTCTTTGCGGAATGGATCACGAAACATTGCAGAGGGAATCAAATACATATCACTGTTGGAGCCCTCAGACTGGTATGTACTGGAGCCATCAAAGTTCCACTCTGGCAGCTCTATAGAGCAAAGGAAGGAAAGGTTACTCTTGGTGAATGGGCAGAAAAACAATACAGTGGCTGGAAATACAAAAATGGCTTGAACAAAGCAAACATAATGTTCTACCCGCCCACATTTGCAAAAGGTTGCAAATGTTCATCTTTTCCCCCACATAAGAACTAAACCACAATCATGGGGAACATTTTTAACAATGAATGTATATATACACTTTGCTTACCTTCGATGCTTTTGGGCTCCGAATCAAGCGTTCTCGTCTTACAGCGGAGTCCTTCCCCTGTTCCGTCTATCCAAATGTACATGGCTTGCACTTTGTCTCCCTGAGGGAGATCCATGTACTGCTGTTTTACAGCTTTACTCAGGCCGGAACTATCAGACGTTGCCATCTTATTTATTATAAGACACCTGGGGAATGAAAACGACAACAGGCATGAGTCTCCATCAGGCGGACCCGATTCAGTGAAGAAGCACATGTTGCGTAAGCGCGTGTTCAAAAACAAAGCAAACCATTGTTCTATATTCCAGAACGAATCAAATGATTCACAAGGAAATTGCTATTGTACCTCGGCATTTTTGGTTAAGTTAATGTCAAGGTGCAAGCCGTGCACTAAACGTCTTGTGTTGAATAAACCAATTCTGCCAGATAGTAGCAATAAATAAAATGCTACACGCAACAATCCTGGTAGCAATTACTTTGCGGTTTCCAAACCTTTCTAAATTAAATACAAAAAAACGTTCACACTGAACTTCTAAACACTGCTGTTTGACAAGGCTTCCCTCACAGCTTACCAACTGTAGTCATGGTTACATTATAATTGTATTACATCACCATACACTAACTTAACCTTAACCTAACTACTACCACTGTAACTTTCTAACAAACAGGAACGCACCAAAACGCAGAGATGACAATGAAGCTCAATGAATGCAAAACAGTCAAACTACTTATTATAATCAAAATTGAACTAATTCACTAGTCTCGAGGGTCCGTTGCAGCAGATAAAGGAAAAGTAGCTTGGAAACTATTATCGAACTGTAAACCATGAAAACGAAATCATAGCCTACCTGAAGAGACGCTATAATTCAAATAGGAGCTATAGGACTGGCAGGTCCAATTTGTTGTGAATGGATGTTCCGATAGTTGTTCTCTCATTCTCCGAATCCCAAATGCTCGTAACAGTCACATTTATAACAAGAGGAGCTGGACCAAGGCATCTTTGATTGGTCAGAGAAAACAGTATCTGTTTATTCCAAGGTGATTGAAAGCTCATGGAGCACGATCATTGGATGGAGTGAAAACCAAAGCGCAACGCCCTCTAGTAGCTCTTGGATGAAAAGCACTGCGTGTCACTTGTGTATGACCACTATCTTATTCAGTCACAGTAGAGGAAGCAGGTAAAAGTTGCTGTATATACTTTATGTATTGATTGTTTAATATATGAGGTCGGCAGGACGCATAAAACGGATCAAATAAACATACACATTCTGGCATTGAAAAGGATTCTAATGATGGAACAAAGCTCTAAACTCCGCCATGTGGTTATATAGGCCAATTACAAGACATGCACATAGCGCTATAGGTAGTAAACAATAATGAATAAGTCTCAGGCCATTTTCTCACGAGATGTTTCTCATATGATATGTGAATTACGTAGTAGCCTATAATAGTAGCCTAGTAATATTTCGATTGGATATAAGTAGAATTGTGACATCCATACATGGATTGTACACTGTAAACCCACATTATTTCGAGGATGGCATTTTGGTCTTGATGTGTTTTAAGTCCTTTATTATAGGTGAGAGTGAATGCCGACATGGCCTGGTTCTCAGCGTTCCACAGTCACTCAAAAAGATCTCGATGTCTATGACGTAATTTTTAGAATTTATATTGCTAACAGTTTTGGTAGAATACATTTAAAACCGACAAGCTTTGCCTCTAATATCAATGCTTCAGTCTAACAGATAAATGGGAAACCTGCAACATGTACTTCATCCGTAATCCGTGTGTTAAAGATGACATAAGATTAACACATGCTTTTCTGTTGTCTATTCACTAGATAGAACGCTTGCGGATCTTTTAACCGATGACGTTTTTGTGGATTTCTTCAACACATTTCTAAATGTACCAGTATGTGGCCACCTGTAGCACAAACCTCATTCAGAGTATTTTAAAAAATCAACAACAAAAAATCTGAGAACTCTCAAAATTGCAATCTTCACTTTTTTCTTGGTGAAAGTGTTTGGGCAAACTCCCCTTTACAATTTAAGAGTGAACCAATGTCACATGTGCCCTGAAATCCCATACTGCAAGGTAACTAAACTATGGTTAATCAATTAATCAACTCTCAGTGGCTAACTATTTAGAATATTACCCAATAAAACCAAGATGGCTTAGGACAGGCTGACAAAGTGACTAAACTGTGGGCTGCTTATGTTCTTGTTATTTACTTTGTAGGGTGCAAGAAGGGGTAATTTCTTTGAGTGGATGAGAGCACATTGTTTACTTCCGACAGAGTGAAATCTGTTACTACTACTTTCTATGCAAAGAATTATTGTGGTTTTCTTCACGTCAAGCAAAAGGTAATGCTTAAAGATTTAGCAGCTAACTTTGTTACTGTAGCAAATACAGATTATGGTACAATTGTATGCAAAAAACAACAATGACTGCATCAGAAAAGTTTGTTTAGCCACTCAAATTATTGATTAGATAGCACATTGTCACTGCCAAGGAGCTTATTACACAGTATCTGAAAATGCAATCACTCCCTTCATGGTAAACATACAGATGCACACTGTATAGTATAATCATAGTGATAACAAAGATATTGGCGGTCTTTACTATTTGTTACCACTGTTGATGCTCTCAGAGGTGTTAAAGTGGACCTTTGCACTGCTGAAGAGATGTTTGGGCAGTGTGCGAGGCATGAGGCGCTTCTGCTCATTTATCAAAGGCACTCGTGGTGGGTGTTATTGCTCACACACTCAGACACAGCTTGGAGCTATTCAACTTGCTATAACACAGTGATGTTCATTCGCTAACTGAGTTTATGCATGTGTGTGTGCATGGAACTTTTAACCTTCTCTGTGAGGGTGGAGAGGCTGATGCAAACTGACTGGCAGGATAAGACCCAGAGGAACCGCTACAAGGTCCTGCTCACTGTCATCAAGGCTGTCCATCTCTCAGAGGGCTCCAATACCATGACTACCTGCAGGATTCCCAGGAGTGTGTTCCACTGTACTTTTTGAGTCCTACCACCATTGTATAGAAAACCTTTTAACCTTTTAAACCTTTTTAAAAACAGAAGATTTGGTCATGTTTTGTTGACCAAACTGCCGAGAACAAGGTTCGCTTACCACCTAAACCATGAGAAGGGTTACCAATTTATTTGTAATGAAATATTCGGACAAACTAATCTAACTTATATCCCTGTTTGTGATTGTTGTGCAAAACAGATGGGTTATTGAAGATATTCTCTGGCAGCAAACCTGCAGAGAGGAAAGAACAGATCCTGGCTTAGATTAGGTGCAAAGCTCTATACCGCCTCCAGACCTACTGGCTGCCCCAGTACCTATCTGCCTCCAAGTCAGCCATTAGCAGGTTGAAGGACTGTGATTCTATTGCTAGAGAGTATGAGAATGTGGCCTCTCGCCTCACCTTGGTGGACAGCATGCACCCTCCTGATCCATCCAGCTGGAGTTTGATCTTAGAATCATCGGTTGGCCCAACAATTGACAGGACCTACTGTTCTAAGGTCAGGAAGAGGGTTCTGTGGAGGACCCTGCAGAGGCCCGGTTGTGGGAGAAGAATTGGGACATGTAGGAGTACCAATGAGCCAGAGCTGTGGCAGTGGCTCCCCATGGGTGGGGAGGGAGACCAGGGAGAGTGCAACAACATAGTGAACAATATGATGAGACGTGGTGAGGAGATCATAGTCAACGGTGACAGCGAAGGGGTGGCCAGGGAAAGGAGGCAGGGTCAGAACAAGAGGTCCACGAAGGCCAAAAGATCAGCGTCTCTAGGGAAGGTCACCTGTCTAGTCTAGAAGAGGGAGATGATTTCATCCCCCCTCACGCTTGAATGCAAACGCCCATCTGCCAACTCCCATCCATCGTCAGTACCACCCCTCTTCCCCTTCCTCCGACCCACCAACTCCAGTCTGTGGCCAGGCCTGCAACGAGCACCTCTCTCTGGCCCTGTCCGCTGACGCCCTGGCCTGGGGCCCCTATGAGGTGTTTCTAAGGGCCAGGGACCAGACCTCCACACTGCACCACCTGGGGCTGTGGCAGGAGCTTTCTCAATCTGCTGCTCAGGATGGAGGATGGGCCCTCTAAGGGTCTGAGACAGGTGCTGGCAAAGAAGATTATAACTGTGTATCTGAGCCCTGCTGTGGGCCATGAGGGAGATAAGTGCAACACTTTTCTGTCAAAATCCACTTTTACGCACCTCATAAGCCTTCTCCCATCTGGAAATGTGATGCCCTGGATCTATGCGGCCAAGCAGAAATTATGCCAGGTGGGTGCATTAGCACAACAAAAATTATGTAATAACACAATTGATAGCATGACAACATGTAAAATACAGTTGTAATTGTTGTTATGGACGTTATATACCTTTTTGGCCCTGAATTGAATTCTCCATTGGACTCCACATTGGACTGTAGATTTTGGCTCCCAGCTACAATGCATTTCTGGACAAGACAAACATCTTCTGTTTTATCTGGTAACCAGACCTGAACAGACATTTAAGCCTGTCTTATAGTAAATACTTAGATTCTTATCAGTCCCTCTTTTCACATGGTTTCTCAGTTCAGTCAGACAAAGATGAAGGGGATGGTCAGCTGTGGATCCATGGCACCACCTGGTGGGCCCGACTCTCCAGAGCAACAAATGAAGAGGATGAGGGAGGCTCTGGCACTGTGCCAGGCCTGCTGCAGCCTCGGGTGTGTGGAACCACTCTCAGAGGAGACCTGGGCGCTGCTGCCTTTGGAGGACCTGAGAGAAGGAGGCTCCATCCACCTACACTACAAGAAGACCAGTAAGGGACACACTTAACCAATGTCACTATGAATATCATTGACTAAGATACCTCGGAACGTGGGTTTGACTAAGATAATATGAACACAAATAAGAACAAACCACAATTTTGTGGAACTAGGTGCATGTTTCTAAATAAATAAAAAAAATAGTGCGTCTGACTAGGATGTTTTGAAAATGGGAGAACTGTCCTCCTACTAGCTGACTTCTTTATTTAGACCGTTATGACCTGCCTTTTGAGACACTGGGTCAGAAGTACCCCAAGCTGGCTGTGGAAGAGATCAGTAAAACCTACAGGCTGTACTTTGACTGGAAACCTTTAAAAGGTAAGACAAGGCTAGCAAAAGTAACAATAGTTGTGTTTCTGAGTTAACATGATAAAGGAAAATAGTCTCAGAAAAAAATTTAATCTCGGTTTTCTAGGTTTTTCCACAACAGTAATGGTAAAGAACTGTGTTTTCCCGCAATTTGTATGCTTTTTTTCTTTTGGGATATTTTGCATTATTTACTGCGCCTGTTAGATGACAAGCTAGTAGTGTTCAGCTTAGCCCCTGCCAAACAGATCCCATTTACACTGATGAAGAGAGACCACAGCTTTGTCAGGAACTCTAGTAGACCAAGGTGTTTCTATTTCTTGATTTTCATCTCTACACAGTCAAGATGTTGTAGGCTTCGCTAGTTCTTATACACAACTTACCACAGCAGCCATTGAGTATATATGTTTTTTTCTGTGTTTGGTATTCCCACAGGTCTCTAAGTGAGGTGCTGAAAAATGCCACCAACCTGGAGTTCTTCAAGTGTTACCTACAGTCTCATGATGCCCACGGCGCCATCATTTTCTACCAGGAGGTTAACAAGCTTCGCGATGTGACCCGTGTTTGCCTCTTGGGTCTATCAGTCAGTCTGCCTGCCTGTTTAGAGGAATACCTGCAGTGCTCTGCCGACCTGATCTCCCAGATCTGCAAGATGAAAGATGTTTCCCCAGAAATACTCTTTGTTGCTCAGGACCTAGTCATCAAATCCATGGAGGTCAAATGGTACTGACCATTGACAAAAACTATTGATGTTGTTTAATGCATTCAACTCAGTTGTCAATAGACTTGATTTTGGACTCAAGTTTGAACTTCTGATATTATTTTTAACTTTTGCTTAGACTATGTCTCTCGGCTGGCCTGGGAACGCCTCGAGGTCCCCCAGGAAGAGCTGGTGGAAGTGGCCGGGGAGAGGGAAGTCTGGGCCTCCCTGCTTAGGTTTCTGCCCCCGCGACCCGACCCCCGGACAAGCGGCAGATGACGACGAAGACGACTTTTGCTTAGTCCAGTAAATGGTTACATGTACACTCTCCACTTTTTTTTTTTTTTTGCTGTGTGTAGCTGGTTCAATACTCACATGTACAAAATATGCAGATGTTCTTTTGTGAAGCAAACATGTTTTTTTGTGAGTCCAATACTGCTGTACGAAGTCCAAATTTTCATTTTCTATGCGTCCTATGTTGTGCTGTATCGTCAGAACAAAACAAAAGATTTCACGATTCATCATGGGCTCTGAATGGTTTGTACCTTCAGGTTTAAGAAGTACCAGGACACATTTCCTCCATGTGCTGATGTTGTTGCCGGCACTACAGTTCGCACCGCCATAATCACTGACAAAATGGTGAGTCATGTCCCATTACATGGCACCTTGCAAGCTGCTCTAACCTGTTCTGAAATATATGTGAGTGTGATAACTCTGCCCAAATGATGAGTTAATGGCTGTTAATCACCATGTAGGTCTTTTGTGTGTTATAAATCTTACTATGATGTAGTTGTTGTGCCACTGTATAACTATCAAGAGAAAGAGAGTCCCACAAAATAACTTCTTATATTTTGTTCTTATCTAGAAAAATATGGGGGGCATTTTCTGCAGGTTCATCAAAAGCATCTGTAAATTCCATGCCATGAAAGACATATTGATCAGGAGCAATTTTGAGGCCTACCTCCGACTTAATTGGCATGACTTCTCCTGCAGTGAGTGGTTCTGTCATTGTTGTTGTTTGATATCTTTCAAAAATCTCCTTGTCACCTATGCTGTAATTTTTTTGGGTGATTTCAGGGTACATTTCGTCTATGGGAAAGGTTGAATCCGTTGGCCTGAGTGTCGAGGATGGAGACTTGTCTTACCTGAAGAGGCGTGTCATCAACAACAAGCTGTTGATAGTGGACTTCCTTCGTCGTTCTACCAGGAGACTGAAAGGTGTGACCAGAAGTTTGTTTTAAGGAATATCAAGAGAGTTTGTTATCACTGTGACATGGAATGCAAAGTGTTTATACCCACTAATGTGAGACAACTCTTTTGTGTGCATGCTTGTATGTATTTGTCTGATTTTGTGTTTGTGTGTGTCAATTTGTCTGCTGCTGTATGCTAGTTTCAGAAACATGGCCGACTCCGGGACCATGATGGCTTCCGCAGGGATGTACGGGGAAAACAACCACACTGCCCTGAATCAGAAAGCAGACATGATCATGAAGCTGTTTCTTAAGTCTGAGATCTCTCCCAAACTCAGGGTAATGTCATCCAAATCCACCTCAATGAAATCAAAGATTTTATTTCCTGTTATTTGTGAGAAAAAAACCTCTCTGGTTTGTCACATTAAAGCTCACATGAATGCTTGATGGAGACGATATATTTCAAGCAACATACAGTAGTAATATGGAGTGGTAGTGATTGGATAATCACGTGATGTGGTAACAGGTGAAGATACGCTGCGTCTCACGCTCGTCTCGCACTCTTGCTAATGTTTGTTTATCCTTAATCTTACCGTATGTAACCTAACTCTCTCCTAAACCTAAAATAGTAAATTTACTAACTTGCTGTTCTGCTATTGAGCTGCAGTGACCATGCCGAAAGCTAAAGCGGTGCAGGCCAACATAAACACCGAGGCGGTCACCATGGCATCCCTCACCCACCTGCTTGAGTCTCATCGTGCCGCCATCTCCGAGGACTTTAAACAAACTCTCTCAGCTCTCGAGACCAAGTTGAACGGTGTCCTAACTACCGTGTCAGAACATGCTGAGAAACTCGAAATACTTGAGAGTGAAGGTGACGCGCGAGAGGTATGCCTGAAGGCTGCCAATGAAGCTATCACCAAGCTACAGAGAGATCATGCTAAATTAGCAACTAAAGTTGTCGACCTCGAGTCACGGAGCCGGCGCAACAACATCAGGGTTATCGGTGTACCTGAATCCATGGAGGGGCCTGGGTCGACGGCTTTCTTCGCCGGGATGCTCGAGGAGGTCTTTGGAGGGGTCCTCGATTCGCCTGTGGAGTGTGAACGGGCTCATAGAGCCCTGGCACCTAAACCTCCACCTAACCAGCGACCAAGACCGGTCATCATTCGCCTTCTCAGGTTCCAGGTAAAGGACAAGATCATCCGCTATGCCCGGACCATGAGGGGTAAACTGAAGTTCCTGGATCATTCCATCCTTGTGTTTGAGGATTATCCTCCAGAGGTTATGGAGCAGCAAAATGAATTTAAGGCGGTCATGGCGAAGTTGTACGAGCGAGGGTTCAAACCGGCCCTACTGTACCCGGCCAGGCTTTACGTCAAGCTGGAGTCGGGAGGTAGGAATCACTTTCCCACGGCAGCTGAGGCTGAAGCCTTCATCGCTTCCTTGCCACCGCGGAACACCTAAAATCATAGTTTGCCCAAAATCCATGCGATGAGGATGGCAGGCCAGAGGGCGGAGAGGTAAGAGACATTTATCTTGCGAGCTGGCAGCGATGACCGCGGCGTGGTACAGATTGCTTAAAAAAATGGTACCTGAGTATTTTCTGTTTGTGATGTGTGTTTGTGTTTGGTTGTTCCGAGTGTGTTTGCCGCTATCGCCGTGTCAATGTATTTATGTAATCCCAGGAAACTCCATGATTAATTGGTACTGTTTAAATTATGGGTTTTAATGATTTCAATATTGTTGGAGATTCTCAACACTGCATTGATATGGGTGGCAATATTACTTGCAATGTTCTTGACCCTGATAACTTAAAACCATTAAATGATATATATAATTATTCATTGTTACATTTAAACATCAGAAGCCTAAACAAACATCATTCTGATTTAGTTTCCTTATTGTCTAATTCAAATTGTCATTTTGATGTTATTGGGTGTAGTGAAACCTGGCTTAATGACTTCTTATATGTGGATTTACTTAATCTCGATGGGTACAATCTACACATTAAGAATAGACCTAATAGAACAGGCGGAGGGGTCTGCCTCTATGTTAAGAACAGTCTCCAAGTAAAAACCTGGGATCTTTACCTAGAGGATGACCACTGTGAGTCTTTATTTATTGAGGTTAACAATAATGACAAAATATTTATTGTCGGTGTACTTTATCGCCCACCAGACTCTGCTCTTGACACCTTTTACCGTAAACTGGAAGATATATTACATAAACTAAGCAAAAAAAAGACTGTATACTCCTTGGTGATTTTAACATTGATATTTCCAAAGAAGATGGGGTAAAACATGACTTTATGAACACACTGCATTCCTCCTCTTTCTTCCCCACCATTAATAGATTTACTAGAGTTACACCAACATCCAAAACGATTATTGACAATATCCTTACTAATATTCAAAATACCAAGTTGGTGACGGGAGTCGTGCAGTCTGATATTACAGACCATTTTCCCATTGTAATATTTTTGGGCTCTGGGAAATCGTTCTCTCCCCCACTCTCTAAAATTAAATCTAAAATCCTCAACAAGAGAACTTTACAGCACCTAATTGTTAACTTACAGACCAACTCGTGGGACTCTGTCTATGCCAGTGGGACTCCTGATGCAGCATATGACAGTCTGATAAAGATCATTCAAGACTCCATCATGGACACAATCCCTGAGAAGACTGTCAGATGCAGCACTACTCTCCAGAACCCTTGGATTACAAAGGGAATTTTAAAGTCTATTAAATATAAAAGTAGGCTTTATAAATCCTACATAGAAAAACCTTCTAAATATATTTCTTATAAAAATAAACTAACGCAGATCATAAGAAATAGCAAAAGCAGCCATTACGGCGTAATGGCTTCTTTTGCTATTTCTGATGCTTGTAAGAGTTCAGCGTAATGATTACGCTGAACTCTTACAAGCATCACAGGGGGACTGTAGGAGGTCATGGAATGTGTTAAATTAAGTCCTCAACAGGAGACATAAACCTACTACTCTGCCTGACTTTGGTGATGCCAAAGATGATTTTGTACAGAGTTTTAATAATCATTTTTCCTCAATAGGTGTAAATCTAGCTAAGAATATAAGTCAACCTCAGGGTGTCACCTTCAAGCATTTTCTTTCTGGTAGCTACATTAACTAATTTTTCATGATACCGACAGATAGTACTGAGCTCCTCAAGATAATTTTGGACTTGAGGAGCTCATACACCGCTGGTGTGGATGGAATATGTAGTAAGATCATGAAAGCCATTGCAAATGTCATTGTAGAGCCACTGGCTCACTGCATCAACCTTTCTTTACTTACTGGCACTGTACCTAAAATGACAAAAATTGCTAAAATAATTCCTATTTTCAAATCGGGCGACATAAATTATATGAGCAATTACCGGCCCATATCAATCCTACCCACTTTCTCCAAAGTAATGGAGAAAATAGTATACACCAGACTCAGTGGCTATCTTCAAAAACTGGATATTCTTGTTCCCTCTCAATACGGTTTTAGAGAAAAGAGTACAACCTCTATGGCAATACTTGACCTAACAGAACAAATAAATGACTGCATTGAAGAGGGAAAATGTGGTTTATTCAAATCATGTAAAAAATGTATCAACACTGACCCCTGCCTGATTAAAATGAATGGGCAGGCGATAAAAAGAGTGTATTCCACTAAATTCCTGGGGGTCCTCATTGACGAGTCGCTTAACTTTAAATGTCATATCGACTATCTTGTAAACAAACTGTCCAAATATGTTGGCTTGTTCTATAAGATCAGACATTTTCTTCCTCTATCTGCCCTTCTCACGCTGTATAAAACTCTCTTTGAACCACACCTTAACTATTGTAACGTGATATGGTGCAACACTTTCACCAGCCATCTTAAAAAACGTATATCCCTGCAAAAGAAAGTCATACGGGCTCTGTCTTGGTCAGAGATAAATTCTCCCACCCAACCTTTATTCCACCGTTTTGAGTTATTAAGACTGACTGAGCTGAATGAATATCATAATGCCTGCCTTATGTTCCAAATTGTCAACAGACTGAACCCTGAGTGGTCTTGTTCCCATCTCCAGCCCCCAGCATACATACCAAACGAGAATCAAACCACTCATATCAGGAAAATGTCGTCGACATGTGCGTGCCAATATGAGTGTTGTCTGTAGGGGGCCGCAGATCTGGAACGGGATTGATGAAGGCCTCAAGGTGCTGACCTCTATCTCCAACTTCAAAAGACAACTAAAAAATCAATTCTTATTAACCTATACCTAATATAAAAACTATTTCTTCATGGGCTACTGGGATGTATGTGTATGATTGAATGTATGCAATGTTATGTTATTGTATGTACTTGTGCGTCATCTGTGGTATTGTGTATCCTATAGTCTGTACCATGTTATGTATGTACTTGTGCGTCATCTGTGGTATTGTGTATCCTATAGTCTGTACCATGTTATGTATGTACTTGTGCGTCATCTGTGGTATTGTGTATCCTATAGTCTGTACCATGTTATGTATGTACTTGTGCGTCATCTGTGGTATTGTTATCCTATAGTCTGTACCACTACCCTTTCATGAATCATCGGCCCCCGCTTATAAGCTTTCCTAGCTTCTTTGTGGGACCTTTTCACTCTACCCAATTGGTCTTGTACCCCAACTGTATTATTATTATAATATTTGAAGTGGTATTGTGAATTAATGAATAAATAAAAAATAAAATAGGCTCCTCCCACAGATCAACATCACAGAGACAACCAGAGTCCATCCAACAGTCCTTTACCATGGGCATAGTTGCATAGTGAACCGAGAACTGTTCCACGACGCTGTCATGGCTGTCTTTCCTAACCTAATCTTCTGCTGGAAAAAGTGAATGCCATATGATTCTGCTGATCATTTATCATTTATGCATTTTCCCTCAAGCCTGTACAACACGAATACAGCAGGATGATTGACTGTTCCTTGTACCTAGGTTCTGCAGCCAGAAGGTGACGCCGGGGTTGGCTCGAAAAAAAGTAGGAAGAAAAGAAGACACCACTCTGCTCCCCGACTACCTCCACCCCTTGAACTCTGGGAGCGACTGGTATCGCAAGGTCCAAACTACCATGTCTGTGGCAGGTACAGGTTCTCCTTACCCGGTGCAAGATAACAGTTTTTTGTTTCAGTGGAGGCTCATGATACTGTATAGAATCTTGTCTGTTGTCTTCTTCTGTAGAAGAGTACACCACCCTCCGCTTTACAGTGCACAGAGGGCTCAGTTTGGTCCTCCCTCAAACCAGAATGGACCTTAAAGGTATGACCATATCCATCTCCCATATCCCTATCCATATTCTATCCATGCTTGAATAGTAATGTTTGCATTGCGACTGTATGACGCGGAGTGTACAAGATAGACAGATGCACTTTATTGTCCACAAAGGCAAATTCATATTTCTCAGGTCAATACCATAAAAACAAACAATAAATAACTAAATTAAACACCACAGAAGAAAGTATAAGTATCGTATACTACTGTTGTCAAACTGGTGTGATGATTTTGGCTTTTGTGTTGCAGTGTGCAGTAGCATCCTGATCCCAGCAAAGACGAGGCAGTTGTCTGGCTTTGCATCTGGCTCGCCTGAGTAAGTGTCCAGAACACTGAACAACAAAAGCACTGCTCAGTTCAGAACCAGTTCAGAACTGTACTTGAACTGTTCAGTTTAGTTTTTTTTTATATCCTTGCTGTGAAAATAAGGAGTATACTGTTTTATATGTTGAATGTTGTTATTTTTGCAGTCTACAGAGTATGTACAAGTCAACACCACTGAATTTGTTTTTCCACTTGTTAGATTCCCCTCACAGAATGAGCCAAATCAGGATAGAAAACCATTAGCTCCTCTTGCCAGGTAGGCCACCCCACAACATAGGAACTTGTGAATGTCACTAATAAAAGTGTGGAAAGTCATGGCCAAAAAGTATGACATATGTCAATCTATTTCCTAAAACTGCAGTCATGTAGCTAGTCCGGCCTAGCTCAGATGTGACACACTCCTCAGGATCTTTGCTTCCAAAGATCAGAGAAGAGTAAGACTAGCAGATCTTATCATACTCCTATTCAAAAAAATTAATATTGATTTATGTGACCATTCTTCATACACATGGCATAATCCCTTCCCTGTTTCTGTCAGCAGGGGACAGCACCGACCAATTAATGACGATGCACTAAATGCAATCCAGGTCCTTTACAGCAGTGGATTTTTGGAATTGAATAATCTTCTATTCATTCTCTTAAATATATAAAAATATATAAAATGTAAATACTGCTCTGCAAAGTTGTGTGCTCTAATGTTACTGTAATTCTAAAAAATATTTTACCAAACCACACAAATCCCTTACTCACATCCTCAGCATGCCACCCACTCCTCTCCATCCACCCCACCATAAAACCTTGCCTGTTCATCGGATATATTTTTGTTGGTGGCCCCCAACTTCCAACTAACCTCACTTTGACAGTCAGCCTTAATAATAATAATTAATAAGGTTGAAAATGAGGCTGCTGCTGTGACGATGGCCCTGTGGTCTCCCCCCTGTGACTCATCAGCACAGCAGTAAATCTGTTCTTGAAGGGCCTTGTGGGATGTTGTTTCTCTAAATCCCTCAACACTTCATTTTGGTCATTGATAACCAAAGGCTTTTACCATTACACCAGGTGACCTGGCAACATGAGGTACGGTAGACAGAGCTAATATGTCACTTGTAGGTTACCACATTCATATTCAAGATTTAAAAAGTATCCATTATACCTTCTTTTTGAGAAAAAATATATACATTGCTTTATGGCTTCTATGACATGAAATGTTACAGCCATTTTACGCACTTTTTGCAAATTGTACAAGCTTTTTGCTTTTGGGGCTGAATTTGATTTGATTTCAGCCTTTACAGATCATGGCACACACAAGAAAAAACTAAAGATTCTGCAAGATTTCTTACAGGACTTCTGGCTGGCCTCCCATGATTCTCAATCACTTTCAGAGGCAAAAGTACACACATCCTTCACTCAAGTAGAAGTACAGATACTCATGTTTAAAAAGACTTGAAGTACTGACTACACTTTTTTCTCAAGTTAAGTAAAGAAGTATGGGTTCTGACATATACTTAAGTAAAAAGTAGCCATTACTACTACCTGTTTTAGTGTCACGCTGGTAACAACAACATAATAATAGTGTAAGAACAACATAATAACAGTGTAACAACAGTAACAGCATTGTAACAGCAGTGTAGTAACAATGTAATCAGTGTAATAATAGTGTAATAACAACATAATAACAGTGTAACAACACTGTCACAACACTGTAACAACAGTGCAGAGATGTACACACATCCTTCACTAGTAGTAGTGTTTTTAAAGACACTTTTCCCCTCAATTTAAAGTAAAGAAGTTTGGGCTCTGACATACTTAACCCTTGTGTTATCTTCGGGTCATTCTGACCCATCAGTCATTGTGACCCACCGTCATATTGCGACAACTTTACCGTACACAAAAACAAAGTGAAGCATTTTCTTTTAACCGTTGGGCTGTCTCAGACCCCCCACATTGTGAAGGTTAAAAGAAAATAATTGTTATTTGTTTTTGTATTGGGTAAAATTGGGTAAACACAACGATGGTTCGTTATGAACCTTTGGGTCATGTGACCCGAAGGCAGCACAAGGGTTAAGTAAAAAGTAGCCATTACTGCTACCTGTTTTAGTGTCATGCTGGACCTCACATCATATACTATAGACACGCAACGCATTCTCCAAAAATTATCTTGAACATCTCCGTCATATATGGCCATGGGTGATCAGGAATGTCTCTATTCTCAGTAAAGTCGACATTGCAAACTCCTTCTTTCTCATCCATAACGCTAGCCATCTTCTTGTTGGCTTCTGCCTTGCTCTATGGTAACTTTGTAGACTATCTTACATTTGTTGTGCATGATAGCCAGGAAATGAAATACAGGCGTGCACTGACAAGAAATTATATTGATCATGCCACCAAATACAGATTAAAATTCAAGTAATGAGCCTGGTTTGAAAATGTAGAAAGTACATTTATTTGTGTATTTGAGTGAAAGTAAAAAGTTGTCAGAAAAATTAAGTGTGAAGTAAAGTACTGATACCAGTTTATCAGTACAGTAACGAAGTATTTGTACACTTTTATTTAATCCTGCTTTGCTCTAATATTATTTTCTTCTTTCCCAGCCTTGACTCTCAACCTGACATGGCAAAATCTCCAAACTCTACTCTTTCATAGTCACTTTCATTTATTTCAAAACACCATTTCACACCCTGCTGCCTTTAACTAGGGATTATACAGTGTATGTGGAGAAGGCTATATATTGAATTGTGACAGAGACATTGTCTTTTTTTCAGTGAAAAATAACTGAATTTTGTAAATGACAGACTATAAAATGTTTTTGTTTTTTACTCTTCCTTCCATGATTTGTTTGGTGTCATTTCCAGTCTCTTATACCTATGTAGGCTGTCCAAACAAGATTGAATACTGCTCTTTCAAAAAGCATAGCTCTTCCTTCATCCTGTCTTTATAGTTGGAGTTTAGTATACACAAGCACTTTCTTTATTTGAAAAACACATGAAACCTGGGGTTGGTCACATTCTTAAATATTCTATGACCCCCAAAATGAATTGATTATCATGTTTTTAGAATCACCTCAAAGCTGATAAAATGTTGTTTTTTTACTTTGTCCTTCAATGTAAAACCAGCCACTGGCTAATATTAAATGAGATGCAAACATATTCAGCCTCTTCTACTTCCTCTGCATAATCAGACTGATCTCCCTTAAGCCTTACTCTGACACAAGGGTTTTGAAAGAGTGAGTTTCTGTCAATGATAGTCTAGTCAGTAACCCAGCTTTCATCCTCATATCCTGTTATGAACTAATCTGTGTAATGGTTAAGAGAGAAAAGTGTACTCTTGTGAAGTGTATTGGTATCGTGTTAAAATCAGATAACTAACTTTGAAGCAAAAATCATAACTCATGTTTTGCTTGGCTGGGCGTTACTAAGCACTTGTTCTGCAAACAGTTGGATCCTGACAAGTCTGTGACTCACTCACTCACTGACTCATACACCACACTCTGACAGGTAGGGTTTAGCTGCTTGAGGGGCATTGACTCATACTGGTACTTTGTCACCTTCTGGCACTTCCCTGTTGGGCTCCCTCAGGGATCTCTGCATGTTAAACAACTGGCAGCCTTGCCCGCAGATGGGTGGGCCTGTGGTTGGGTAGGTTCTATGGTGGTAGTCCCTTTTCTACAGATGTCCCTGACGATATCATCTGGTTTTATTAAGAGGGTGACAAGTCTATCAGGCTCCATAAGCAGGGGCCCCCCTCGTACACTGTAGTTCTTTTGTTACTTTGGACCAGGGTGTCATCAATCTTGCTGCCAAGCTATTCTCCTGTGCTGTTGATGGCAAACACTGATTCCTCCCTTTCTGCTTTCTGCTTGGCCTCCCTTTCTGCTTCCTCTTGGAGAAATCAGAGAGATACGACCCCTCCCTGAGAGCGCCTCCTTTCTCTGATGGAGTGGACCACCAGTCACAGCGCTTGATACACAGGACCGTGTGATGAAGGGCCACCGACACGCCGCGCCCAGTTTGTAATGAGGGACAGCGTGAGCTGCGAATGGGTTACACAATCATCACTTGCATCCCTGTCCCTGCATGTGTGTGTCTCGCTCTCTCTTTCACAAATACTCAAACACACAATCACATGCGTGACAAACATACATACACACCCCTAGTTACCTAAACAAAGATCAGTGAATATGTCCCTTGCCAAACCCAGATACAAATATGTTTCAAATCTATAACAGTTTTTGGTGGGTTGTGGCTTTTCTGGGATTTTAATTCTTAATGTAATCACATCCATAACCTGCAGATACACCAGTCCTTAAGTCTTCTTTGTTTCCCTCCATGGAGCAGCTGCTGCAGTGTAATGTACAATCATCTCAGTGTACAGTCTGTCCTGAGTAAACTCCCTCAGCCTCTCTTCAGCATTGCCCTGAGCTACTGTTTCAGCCTTAGCCTCAGCCTGAGCACCCAGCCCACACCCCAGCTTTCTAGTGGCCCCAACAGCAGCCCCAACCTGAGGCTAAGCATGCACCCTCAGTCACAGAATTAGCGTGAGCAGCCGTCCCTAGTCCCATCCTCAGCCTTCGCTTAACCCATAAAGTACATCCCTGCCACAGCATGAGCACCCAGCTCCAGCCAGAGTGTGGCATACAGCGATGGACTGTGATGTATGTACTCCACTCTGGGATTGGCTGAGGTCACAGACTCCATAAATGTCTCAGACAAGTCCGTTATTTTAATCTTTTTTTTAGCGAGCCAATGTTGGGTTGTTGCCCAATCAATAACCAGAGCAATAGTCTTGCCAAGGTTTCCGTGGGTGGCTTTTTATTGTTCAATCTCCAAACTGAAATGTGGAGGAATATGCCAAAGCTGTATAAAGTAGAAAGACGGTATCACATGTAAAAGTTGGAGTTTGTGACAGAGGAGTCACATTGGAGAGTCACATTCTCAAATCCAGTCCATGTGATTTAATTAATCAGTCAAAAATAGGCGATGACTGCTGGAGTGGGGTGGGAAGGTGAACTTTCCTTTTGTGGGCAAAAACACTCTAATCAATCTCTCACATTAACATAACTAATTTGTTTGCCAACAGTTTTCCAGATCTTGCATAATTGGCTGTGAGGTATTGTTTGTTCAGGTGTTCCACAAAATGTAATGTTTAAATGAAAATATTGTGGAGGATTATTATTTGTTTCTTTCACATACCATTATGTGGTATTCATTGTAGCTTGATTGCCCTGTCTACTGTATACATATATTACAAATGCATTCATCACGGAATTAAGATTTTTTTCATCCTCTTGAAAAATGTGTCCATTTGTTTGGGCCAAGTTCTAGTTAAAAGACATTAGTAATCTGAAGAGGCAGTACAGTAGGGCTTCAGCTCTTTTCCATTTTCACCTGTATAGATTTTTACTGTAAACCTTTCTACATTTTCCCTGAAAGATGACATTAATGGTTCCATACAGAATGTGTTTATGTGTGTATACATGTGGGTATGTAATGAGTTTGTAAGAGTGTGTTTGTGTGTGTGAGTAGTTCTGTGTTCCCATTCCTTTCTCATGTGCACATGTGTAAGTAATACACGTGCTATGTCCAGCTGGACAGATGTGTTGACAGACACACATGATATATTTGATCTTAGTTGGGGGAAAAACCTTGAGTGAGTTTGATTCAGCTGCCTGGTGCTGACCTACTGCCTCGGCCCAATCAGTCACCTTGTCCTCCCCCTGACTTCTCACCCCTTGCTCCCTCTGTCTCACCCGTGAGAAGCAAGGAAAACAAGACCAGAACAGGCAGATCAACCCTCCCCACCTCTCTTCTCTCCCTACCCTTCTCTATTTACAACTGTTAAAATACTTCAGTCTCTCACAAGCTCTCCATCTACCATGTGCATCACAATTGATCCAATGGACAATTAATCTGACAATGACCAAAAATGTTGTTTGTTACTTTAAAAAACACATGCTTCTCAAAATGTTTTTCCATATAGAATTGAGCAGTAGTTGTGTTTCAGAACATTGGATTGGACATACAGACAGAGCCAGGTCTAATAGGAAGTGACAGAGATGTTACAGTGATAGTGATGTGACAGAGTTCTATTTGCCATAACGGACATCTTCATTCTATCAGCTTCCTTGTTGTTGCAACTCTGCGAATGGCGGCATCTGTGGTGTTTCCAGGCTGATAAGCAGCAGTGGACTGGGAATTCAGAGGATTCAGACAAGGCCACCACAGCCTGGGCAGGTGGAGAAAGGAGCGCTGTGCAACCAGGCACCATGGAGGACATAAAGAGAGGGGGGGTTCGTTTTGTCATTTATACTGTTCATTTGTGTGTGTTCGTTTGTTGCGGTTTTGTCCTTTGTCCATTACTTCAAAATCAGCCTACTGTAATATCTAAAGGTGACAACCTCGTAAATAAATAGGCAACAATGATTTATGCACCATGAGAAACAACACATGAATAGGAGCGAGGCACATATCAAAAACGATCTTCATTGCAAGCAAAGGAGTGGGCAACAAACTTCTGTACTGTCCACAGAATGAACATTGAAAAAAAGAGAGATTGTTTCTGCCAGTTAAGCAAGCTAACCCAGCTAACATTCACCCACAATAAATTCCGAAATATTTTCTTCACTCTCAGCTAGCTAACTGAATTTAATTAATTCTCTGCCATTTTGATTACATTAGAGCTTGATTCATGCATTTTGTGTGACATTTTTTGGATGGCATCTTTAAATGAGTCTACAGTAAACTCATCCTAACCTAACTAACCCTAGTCTAGACAGATGATATATTTAATTGCAAAATAAATGTGGTCTTTTGAGTCACTCTTCTTCTTTAAGTAATTAAAGGACACCTGCATAATAAATGTTTGTTGTCATTAATGTAAAGTTTTTAGTTTGTTGGTCCCGGTGCTCGCCTTGTATTTTCTCTGTATATCTCCAAGGCAACAACTGTTGCATGCCATTGTGTATGTGTTTATCCAGTTCTAAAGTGTCGCCTGTGTGTTTCACAGTGGGACAGTCCAATTCAGCAACTCCCCAGTGTGGCTGTATGGCTGTCGGATGGAACCCTAAGTCTTGGTGTATGTGTTTGTGAATGTGTGTGTACATACATGAGTGTGTGGGTGTATGAGAGTGTGTGTGTGCATGCTCATGCATGAGTGTGTGTGTGTGTGTGTAGCCAGGGTGGAGACTATTAAAGGAGATGTGTTGATAATGGCAGCTTTGTTCCTCTGCTGGATGCGATGTGTTGTCGTGAACAAGGAGACGGCTGGTCAAACAGAGAAACACAAAGGCTCTGGGAACAGTCTGCCAGTCTGTCTGCCAACACTACCGTGCTAAATGATTCCCCTATCAACATTTCACACTTATCACATTGGCATGGAGCAAAATAGAAAAAAATATTACTTGTTTTTAGGGGTTGAATAGAACATAAAGGTTTTTCTGGAACTGTTGCACTGTTTCAGTCTGTCAGGTGCAAACACCCAGTATCCTATGTAGGACCATGCATGGAGTTTGAGATAAAAGAGAAAGACCAAACTTTTGAGGGAGCCTGTTTTCATTTAACTTAAATAAACGTTGATACCTACCTATTCAATTTACAGTTGATTTAAGTTAGGTTTTATTCTTACTGAACTGATTGCAACATTGCATTGTCCTTTCCTTCCTCTTTGAATGTAATAACAGACTCCCCAAACAGCATCTCCATTATTGTGCTTTTACCCTTAACTTCAGTGTTAATGTGTGAATCTAGAGAAAAAACTCAAAGTACAGCAGCTCAGGGTGAAAACCGTCATCTTAAATAGTGGTGAATTTAGCAATCAATAACACTGAAAGCATCTGAAATTGCGAGAAATAATATCTCCAGCTAATGTGCCACAAATTCTCATCCAAAGCCTGGTGTTCTAACCTCTTTAGCATAGCCCCTTGAGGATATGGGGGATATGATTAGGAATTCGTTAGCAGGCTTCTATTTTTATGCTGATGACACACTTTCTGCTCCCGGGCTGGCGATGTTGCTGGCTCTTGACTTTCTCACTGTCTTTTGAAACTAGATCAGCTCTTTACCACCACCAGGAAATGTGACGTGAAGTTCACCGGCTAAAAGCACCTCCAGGAGGAGAGCGATAGCCGTGGAATTGAAGGTGAGAAAAAAGGATGACTCATGTCATCTGAAATCTAGTCAATTGTGTAGACATCATTCATGCATTTCCTGGAAATAGCACAAAACACTTTTTAGGAGCCATGATGACAAAACAGCCATAAACAAAACCATTGAAAAGAGCTAAACAAATGTTGATATCTAGCATTTTTGTCATAAAAGAACAGGCTTCCAGTCTCTGGCACAGGGTGTAGAGAAGAGAGGAGAGACAAGGAGAGGACAGTCACAGCATTTGTTTTCCATTGAAAAGGTTTGCAGATTCTGACGGCCATGATTAATCACCCAGAGGCAGACATGTGAATACATCCGGGGAAAGGTTCAACTTTTTAATTCATCCCACACGCAATCTATTCAAACCAGCTGTTAGCACTCCTTTCCCTTGTTTCCCTCTGCTTTCTTCTCAGGGACCACTGGGTCCCACTGTCTTTCTATCTGCATCTACACCTCCCATAACTATCAGGGGAAACACAGTTGTTGTAATTGTGGGATTTTTAGGACATCGTTTGCCACCCTTTTAGTTTCAGCCTGGCTTTTTTCTTCCTTTGAGGAGAACAGTGAATTGACTTTGTTTATGTATATGGGGGGGGGGGGGGGGGGGGGGTTGGGGGGGGGGATCACTGATTTGTCTACAACGAATGACCTTTATGGAGCTGTGTACATACAGTACTGTTGTTTACTGTGTGGGCTTTAGGGGCTGTTGGTGATTGTGCGTGGGTGTCTTCGTGGGTGTGTTTTTGGGTACGCTAAGTGATGTGTATTTGTGTACATGTTTTGGGGTTTTCTTCTATAGGTCATGTCTTGGCATGGCTGAACCCTCAAATATAGATATCTCTCTGTACGTAGTTACATAGTGATTGAGGTCAACATAAGGTTAAATGTTGCACAAATTCTAAGAAAAAAAATCTGTGTCACAGCATCAACAGCAGTGTAAACCTGGCTTCTTCTTATTAAGCCTGGGCAGGTTGTATCAAGGTACCACTGAAATCCCTGGAGTCAAATGAACAGAGACAGCTACACTGCTTAATGCAACGTAGCCTAGCAACAGA
The DNA here is from genome assembly GCA_023658055.1 of Thaleichthys pacificus. Classification (NCBI taxonomy): domain Eukaryota; kingdom Metazoa; phylum Chordata; class Actinopteri; order Osmeriformes; family Osmeridae; genus Thaleichthys; species Thaleichthys pacificus. Next base: position 16,336,328 of record CM042854.1, read on the forward strand.
CATCGGGATAGCTGTGGCAACATACTCTCATATTTATGTTTACATGAGAGAATGATTTGTCTGTCAGCCTGATGGCTCCTAATGTTCTGCTCTCCTGAGAGCTTTGTGTGTGCAGCGTACATATGCTGTCTGACACTTCTCCTGAAGGACAGACGGTCACTTCCATAGAAACACATGCATACTTAATACTGTTGGATTGCACGGAATGCAAATAAACGCTGATAGATCGGGTCTTAAAATGACTTGTATGACATAATAGAACAACGTAAATATTGAGTATGAATACTTTAAAAGGGCACAATAAACAAAAATTGCAAGGACATGTTCTATTTATCAAACTTTAACAAGGATGTGACATGTTGCTTTGTTACAGTTTTATAAAACGATTGTAAGTCTGTAAGACTTGTCCAAGGTGCTTTTGAAAATCCTCTGTGACTCTTTGTAGCTGCTGAGGGGCAAAACATGCATTGTGGTTGTGTACACCAATCTATTGTACTGTATGAATGGAGGTGAAGAAGGCTCAGTGGGTGCATCATCATCATAGATTAGATTTCACAGGGTCTTTACTGCACACAGCAAGAGAGTGGCCTGCAGAAGCTTATCTCTACAATCTGTATTGCAGGAAAATTATGATAATGGTAATGATGACAATCATATTGCATAGAATGATGAGTATGCAGGCTACTGTGAGATAACTACTTGGGGAGATGAGAGGACAGTTGCATGCATACCACAGAGTACAGTAAAAATGAACGAAGACAGAATGTAAAGAAAGGTAGAGAGGATGTGTAGTATGCACTTGAAAAGTATCGGGAACCAGTGGGAGTCAGATGGCTGAGCGGTTAGGGAATCGGGCTAGTAAACAGAAGGTTGCCAGATCGATTCCCGGCCGTGCAAAAATGACGTGTCCTTGGGCAAGGCACTTCACCCTACTTGCCTCGGGGGAATGTCCCTGTACTTACTGTAAGTCGCTCTGGATAACAGCGTCTGCTAAACGACTAAATGTAAACTATTGTGTTTCATAAAGAGACTACAAAAGTCAATACTATTTCTATATGTCTACATCTGTCTTTGTTGGAGTAGGCTATAAGTCATGCCTTTTGTTTTTACTGCTGTGTGACACGTTTTGGTGGAAATGGTTAGGAATGGTAAGGTGTTATATTTTATGGAGGTCATATTGTATAAGTCAGCAAGACAACATGAAATCAGTTTTTACTGTTCTAATGACTTCCCCCTAACTGCCAATCATTATTGTGTTGTTAGCCACATGGTAATGTGTTTATATGAGAGGCCCTCCATGGCATGCTGTTAGCTGTATGCTAATGGCTTTAAAAGAAAGTTAATCACTGCTGCGTGGTTTGCCACATGCTCGCCTATTGCTACCCAGCGATGTGTTTCAGGGGTTAGCCAAACAGTGGCGTAACACATGATGGCTCTTTATGAGGCTGGGCCTGGGTATAGAGAGGGAAGCTGGGTATACAGACAACGTTAAAAAGACGGTAATGACAGCCATTCAGCGCAATCCAATTATGCAAAAGGGACTCTAAACAATTCCATCATCCTCCAAATGAGATTGTCCTAACGAGATAAAGGCACCAATTAATCCTGAATTAATTTCTACAGCTCATTTTACCCCCGAAAACACTCTGATATGCAAATATCGATGATAAGAAGACACAAACTCTTCTGCAGGAGTTTAAAAGTGTTTGTTTATTATGGCGCTTAGCCCAGGACATCAGCCTGGTCCAATGCTTGTTGGACTAGTTATTCTAATTAAACAGGCATCATGTGTGCTCTCTAGTAGATTTTCCTATTTCTAATTATATTTCTAGTTATAAAATAACAGTTTGCTGAATTTAAACTTGTCAGTTAGCCATTTTCCCTCACCTGACCGCCTGCTCATATGACAATATACCGGGTATATCCTTGACTCTTTCCAACATCCAACAAAATGTTCAGTGACAAGCCTGTTACCCCGCTTGTTTCGTGTGAAATCTGTTCTGTATGTGTAGCCAATGTGTAGTGGTTAACTCCCTCCTCAAGTATGTATAGGACCTACAGGATTCGCGACCATGCGAAAATCCATCTGGCCAAGCTCCAAGGCCCAGTTGTTCAAGAAGTTTAATCTGGATTAGCATTATCTGGATTTTGAAATCCATATTTTGCTATCCAGGATCAAGTAATCAATCTTACTTTTGTGCTGTTTTTTCAAAGCAACATTGGATTGGATCACCCTGATCCAGATACAAACTTTTCAAGATTTCCAAATTCAGATTGCCAGTGTTGTAAATGGGACTACGTATAACAAACAATGTAGGCCAATGTAGTAGGCTAGCCAAGTAAAGAACAGGTTCAATAGCCAGCATGGGGTCACTTTTAAATGTTTTGATTTGAAGACACAGAAAAAGGCAAAATAAAACAATCCAAACAGTCAGAGCCATCATCTGGGGGGTATTCCTGAAAACCCTGAGTTGGGTAACCCTAAACTCTGGGTTTTCCATTCCAGAAAGAGAGGTAACGAAAGCTTTTGGTCAGTGTCCATGGTAACTGACTGTGAACCTAACCTGCTCACTAGCAGGTTTTCCATAACAAACTCTGCATTTCTACCCGTCACACTCCATAGTTTATTTTAGCAACATTCTCAGCCCTTACATCACACCGTGGACTTGCACTCAAAACCGACCAAATGTTTTTTGGCACTGAAATAAAGACAAATCCTTGAAATTTAATTTGGTCTTCTTCATTGCCTACAAATAGAAATCCAACAATGAGTATTTATATCTGTTGTTCCTACAATTAACATTATTTACCTGTGACCATGGCATGCACCCTCCTGTGGTGTTCCAGCAAATCAAATTCTAGATCAGCCTTTATTCTTCTGCCCTAAGTACACCATCTCTTGGTGCATTCTGTTACTCAGCTGGTACAATGCAAATACAAAGTAATAGGCACATAAAACTCTAAGAGACTGCAGCTAGGTCTGCTCTGATATCTGCAATTGATTTAGCTAGGCTAGTTGTTGCTGTTGTTGCTAAATTCAATCAATTTGAATGGGGCGGTGCTTCAGCTCCTTCAGGTGACACGCCCCCCCAGTATCAAGCAGAGAAGACTGGTGATTTTTTCACGATTTTAAAGCCTAATTTAACATACCTGTCTGTTTTTTTTTCATTCGAATTTGGATGGGTAGTTAACAACACATTCTTCTGTGGTGTGATGAACTTAAAACTAATTTTCTGCTTTACAGCCACTTTAATAGTTCTCATGCCCGCGCTCAGATTGGATGTACTCCGAGTTGATTTAACTAATTCAAATAAGCTTTTATGGAACTGAAAAGTCGGGTTTTACGATTTTAGAGTACATCAATTCAGAGTTCAGGGTTAGGTTCACAGTTTGTTGAACCCACTTTCTGGAATACCCCACAGACCCACAAACAATTCAAAACAAACAAATATAGCCTTCATTCTTCACAAATACAATGTGAATATTTTGAACATGCGTTTCAAAATCTGAAAAAAGGCTAAATGTCCAATAGTTAACAAAATTGAGGAACTTTCAAAGTTAATCTTTGGTTGTGGAGAGACCAGCTTTTTGAAACTCTCCTTTTAGGAGGCGGATCTCAAGTCTGGCTTTGGTTTGCTGAAGTTGGGAAATAGTGATTTGTTCCTCTGCCAGACGAATCTGTACTTCTGCTCTTTCATATAAATAAATGTATATGCATTACATGATACAAATAGTTTTATTTGACCAATTTCAAGTTTAATTACATTTTGTTCTCGAAATCCACCCTTAATCCACCCTTCTGCTGGGATCAGAATCATCTTTATTTTTTAGATCAAAAGGTATCCCAGTCCTACTAAAATGTTTTGAACAACACATATTAAAAGTTTGATCCAGATCAAAACCAAGACTGGATTACGCGATTTAATCAAATTTCAGAATCCTTTTTTTATTTTGAACAACCCATTTTTAAGATTTGATCCAATTCAATAGCCAAAATCCGATCAGATCACTTCTGAACAACTGGCAACAACTGACAACAACTGAACAACAACTGGCAACAACTGAACAACAAGTTTTTTGTCCCCGCCCACAAAATAATTTGGTCAGGAAGTTGGGTCTGGGGAGTCTCGGTTGGGGAACAACTATGTCCGAACAGAAGCTGTTCGGACCAATGAAATTGTCAGGGCGGGCTTTATACGACGATGGACAGATGATCAACAGTAACGTAATCAACCACGTCACCAAAGAGCGCTTTGGTTGAATTCGTTTTCAACAAACATGGCTACCGCTGGAGAGCTGGGATGTTATGATTCTGCCATCGAGTCTGTTTTAGAAGACATCGACAGCGCATTCATTTTGAAAGAGGAACAGAGAAACGCAATCAAGGCATTTGTCGATGGAAAATATGTTTTTGCCGTCCTTCCTACGGGGTTTGGTAAAAGTTAACATACTACGTTGCTCTGATTGGTTGTAGGTCTATCCAATTGAGCGAAAAGAGGCATTTGTTTTCCGGGTTCGGTTGAAACATGCCCCATAGTCACAGCCCAATGGAGAGTTCTCAGACTCATATTCTGACAAGAATTATGAGTATGACAACGTCAGGCTAGTTCCAATCAGGTGCCTTTGAGGAATTACTGGCAGCTATGAGTGTTGTTCAAGTTAACCTTTGAAAGACGGTGTAACCAGATCAGGCTCGGATCCAAGTGCAGAGGTATTTATTCAACAGGGTAGTCCAGGAACAGGCAAAAGTTGGTACACAGGCAAACAGGGCAATAGAGGTTGTTCAGAATCGTGGTCGGAAGACAAGCAAAAAATCGATATCAGAAATGGACAAAACTGGTTGGAAACACGGCTCAGACAGAGTACGGAGGCATGACAGTACCCCCCCCCCTCCACGGTCAGCACCCGAGGCAGGACCCCGACGATGACCACGCACCCGAGGCGCAGGGTCGGCAGGATGGGCACGATGGAAGTTTGCAATAAGGGAGGGGTCCAGAACATCCGAGGCCGGAACCCAGAACTGCTCCTCCGGGCCATAGCCCTCCCAGTCCACCAGATACTGCAGGCCGCCCCGCCTGCGGCGGGAACGGAAAAGGGCCCGGACCAAGTAGGCGAGACCATCGTCCAGGAGGAGAGGGGGGGGGGAGGAGCCAGGTCCACAGCAGGATCCGAAACCCCCGCGACCACACCCTTGACCACTGGCTTCAGCAGGAAAACGTGGAATGTAGGCGAGATCCTGTAATGCAGTAGCAGCTTCAGGCGGTATGTCACAGCGTTAATACGCTTATCAATTATTTGCTTTTTTGAAGGGAGCCAGGTGATGTCCCTGGTGGAAAGCCAGACCCTCTGCCCCGGTAGGTAGGTAAGAGCAGCCCGACGGCATCCATCCACCTGGAACTTTTGACTGCGTACCGCTCTCTGGAGGCGGACATGGGCGGCACTCCAGATGCCCTTGCTGCGGTGCAACCAGTCATCCACCGCAGGCACAGTAGTGGGTTTACCAGACCACAGGAACAACGGGGGCTGGAAACCCAGCACACACTGGAACGGGGTGATGCCTGTGGAGGAGCTGGTGAGGGAGTTCTGGGCATACTCCGCCCAGGGTAGATAGCGACTCCAAATAGTTTGGTTTCGGCTGCAGTAAGAGCGCAGAAACCGGCCAACCTCCTGGTTGAGCCGTTCTGTCTGCCCGTTAGACTGGGGATGATATCCTGAAGACAGACTGACAGTGATGTTAAGACTTCGACAGAATGCCGACCATACCCGAGAAGTGAATTGAGGACCCCGATCTGAAACTATGTCCTCTGGCAGCCCATATAGCCTGAACACCTGGTGGAAGAGGACCTCGGCAGTTTCCAAGGCCGTAGGGAGCTGTGGAAGAGGGAGTAGACGGCAGGCCTTAGAAAAGCGGTCTACTATCACCAGGATGGTGGTGTTGCCCTGTGACCTGGGCAGGTCAGTGAGAAAGTCTATGGATATATGTGACCAGGGTCGTTGAGGGATGGGTAGAGGTTCCAACAGCCCTGTTGGGCGCTGAGCTCTTGGACTGAGCACAGACCGTACAGGCCTCGACGAAATGGAGTTAGGCCTGAAAGTGTTAACTAAAGTTCGGGAGGAAGGTGGCACACCAAGACTCCTCCTTCTCCAAACTAATACGCATCAGCCCAGTAAAGCAAGGAAGAATGCGACCAAACTCCCCTTGGTCAATTAAGAGTTCTGTATAAAGTATCTTCCATTCCTCTGGTCCCTGTGCTAGCATGTTATTGTCACTTCGACCTTCCGTGCACCCTGATGTTGCTATCGTGCTGCCTGCCTGCCTGCCTGCCTCCCTGCTTGTGGTTGCTGCTTCGTGTCTGCCGCTCCCGCTCCGCTGCTGTTCTGCTCGCCCCGGCTCCCGCTGTTCGCCTCCCGGCCTCGTCTTCTGCAGTGGGGGCTGGACGTCCTGAACCTCCACCCATCCGACCACGAGTTCCCCTCCCGGCTGGTGAGACGGTCCTGCCCACGGTGTTCTGGCCACGTACCCGAGTGGTGCTGCTCCGGGCTCCTCTGCTTCCTGGGTCCCACGGTTCCACCTCCTGGTCCCGGGCCTCGGCCTGGCCGTCCCCCGTGGTCTCCGCCTGCCGGGCCTTCTACCTGGAATCGCTCCGGGTGTCGCTCCCGGGCCGGACGGCTGCCCGTGCTGGCCCTGTCTTCTGCTTCGCGGCGACTGGCTCCGCCCTGCTCCATGCCTCCCGGCACTGCCTTCGGTTTGGACCGTCGCCGGCCTGCGGGCTCGGGGGATCCATTCCGCCAGTCTGTCTGACGGCCAGGCTGTTCGCCCTCTGCTCCGGGGAGTCCGGGGGGCCGGCACGCCTACCCACTCGACGCTCCGCCCCTCTCCTGCTACCGGGCACTGGGCCGCGCCCCACGGGTTCCTGCACCCTGCCTCGCCCGCCTCTCCCTGCCCCGGCTTCGGGCTCCCGCCCTCGCTGACCTTCCTGCCCTGTTGCCGGCGTTCCTCGTCTCCGGGCCACGCCTCTCTGTCCGTGTCCTGTGCTTTTTCCCCTGCAGGTGGCTCCCCCCCCCTGCCCTGGCTGCTGCCCTTTTCCCATTGGGTCCCTGCTCGCTCCTGCCTCCGCCTTCACGCTGGCCACGCGCCTCCCCCCGCCCGCTCCTGCCTCCTGGCCTTTCCCTGTGTCTCCCTCCCTCTGGGCCGCTATCCTCATGGGCGGCTCCGCTCTGGACCACCCGCCCCTTCCGGCTGCTGCCCATTCTCTCTGTGCCCTGCCCGCTCCTGGCCTGCCTCTCCCGCTGCCGGGCGCCGGGCCTTGCCTCGCGGGTTCCTGTCTCTTGCCTAGCCCATGCCCCCTGTTCTCCTGCCCGGCCTTCCTGCCGTTGCGGCAGGAAGGCCGACCCCGGCCCTGTTCCTGCCCCTGCTCGCTCCGGTCTGACCCTGCCCCCTCAGGGCTGCACCCCTCTAACCTTGCCCTGTGCTTCCTTCCTGCAGGTGGCTCCGCTCCAGCCATCCTGCCCACCCCGGCTGCTGCCTTTCCTGTCGGGGCCCTGTCGCCGCTGCCTTCGCGCCGCCAGCGGCCCTGCCCGCTCCGTGGCCCCCTCTGCCTCCGGGCCTCCCCCCTCCCCCCCACCACACTGAATTAGGCTTGGCTCTGCTACCAGCCTCAGGCTTGGCTCTGCTACCAGCCTCCATGAACCGCAACAGGCTTGGCTCTGGTACCAGCCTCCACACTGCATTAGGCTTGGCTCTGCTACCAGCCTCTAGCACATTGCATCGGGCTTGGCTCTGCCACCAGCCTCTACCACACTGCATCAGGCTTGGCTCTGCTACCAGCCTCTACACTGCATCAGGCTTGGCTCTGCTACCAGCCTCTACCACACTGCATCAGGCTTGGCTCTGCTACCAGCCTTTATGAACCACAACAGGCTTGGCTCTGCTAACAGCCTCCACACCGCATCAGGCTTGGCTCTGCTACCAGCCTCTACCCCACTGCATCGGGCCTGGCTCTGCTACCAGCCTCTACCTCACTGCATCGGGCTCGGCTCTGCTTCCAGCCTCTACCACACTGCATCGGGCTCGGCTCTGCTACCAGCCTCTACCACACTGCATCATGTTCGGCTCTGCTACCAGCCTCCTCCACCATCAGGCTTGGCCTGCTACCAGCCTCCACCAACCGCCTCCACCAACCACATCAGGCTCTGTTCTCTACCAGCCCCTCTTCGCTATTACAATAACTCCCTCTCCCGTCTCTCCATCCAGAAATTGCCTCTTGGCACAAGAGGCGGACCACTTCCTATTTCCGGATCCTCCGTTTTCCTGTACCATCATCCCATGACGGCACCCCTCCACAACCTTCACTCCACACCCAAGAGGCCATCCTCCAAGCTTCATTCCACGCACACATACACCTCTCCATCCGCACTTCCACTATCCTGTACCTTGGCAGCATCGGCTTCATCAACTTCTTCTGCAAGTTGCTCTCCCTCTGCACGGCTCCCCCTCACTGCCGACCTGCTAGCCGCCTGCATACACTGGCTACTCCTCCCCTTCCACCGATTCCACCCAAGAGGCCATGCTCCTCCTGGCCTTCTATGGCTCCCTGAGGTGCTTGAGTTCACGTCCACCTTCAACCCCTACGCTCACCCATGTCTCTGGCATCACGCTACATTCCCCAGACACATTCATCTTCACCATAAAACGCAGCAAATCAGAACAGGCCAGCTGCTCCGATCTTCCTCTTCTGCCTTAACTCTCCCCTCAGCCCCTATGAGTCCCTGGATAATCTGGCTCTCTCCAAACCAAGAAGCCATGCCCTCCCCTCCAGCCCACCATTCCTCACGGAATCAGGACACGTCGCCTTCCGCTTCTGGTTCCACCATCATTCTCGCCAAATCAGGTATTGACCCTTCACACTATTCCGCACATTCATTCAGGATCGGTACGGCCTCCTCTGCTTCCAGCCAGGGCGTTGCCGACCACACCATCCAGCTCCTGGGTCGCTGGTCCTCCCCAGGCATACCGCTCATACGTGAGGACCAACATCCCCGACCTTCACCACAGTCAGGCTTGCATCAGCCTCGCTGCAGCCCGTAGGTGAGTCTGTTCCTTTTGGGGATCTGCTTGAGCTGCTGCTCGGCCGTGACCCATTAGGACTCTCCGCCACACCCCGAGTCCATGCCCGGACACCAGGCCCGGCTCTGCTACCGGCCTCCACCAACCGCTCCAGGCTCGGCTCTGCTACCAGCTCTGCTTCAATAAAAGCGATCTATTCAATCTATGGTGTGATTACTGAACTTGTGAACTGGGTCACATCACAAGCCAGATGAGGCCACCAGTACTTGTTCCCTATGAGGGTACGGGTTCTCTGAACACCCGGGTGTCCAGAACTCGGGGTGGCATGAACCAATTGAAGGAGCTGAGGTCGGATAGATTCTGGGACATAGGTCCGGGATGGTGGACAGGAGGCCGGAGGGGAATCAGACGATTGAGCCCGACGTATGGTCTCCTCGATATCCCACCTGACCGGTTCCACCAGGCAGGAATGCGGCAGAATGTACTCCTCGCGGATAGGAGATGTTGAGGCGTCAAACTCTCTGGAGAGGGCATCAGCTTTGATGTTTTTATTTCCGGGTCGGTAGGTCAGTGTGAAGTTGAACCTTGTGAAGAACAGTGCCCAACGGGTGTTCAGCTTCTTTGCAGAGTGGAGATATTCTAGGTTGCGATGGTCTGTTAGCACTACAAAAGGATGTTGACTGCCTTCTAGCCAGTGGCGCCAATCCTCGAAAGCCAGTTTCATGGCTAGTAGTTCACGTCATAGTTACGTTCCGCAGCAGAGAGCTTTCTGGAGAAGAGCGCGCATGGATGCATTTTAGCAGGAACGCTATGGCGTTGCAAGACGGCCCCCACTCCTGAGTCTGATGCGTCCACTTCAACTAGAAACGAGAGAGGTATCAGGAAGTGACAGTATGGGAGCACTGGTGAACAAGGTTTTGAGGCGGTGGAAGGCTTTGTTCGCCTCGGCGGTCCAGTCGAGTTTGCGTGGAGCTCCCTTGAGCAAGGTTGTTAGAGGTTGCGGCTACATAACTGTAACTAGAGAGGGTACAATTTCTGGGGAAATTGTAGGGTGTGCTTGCTTGCGTCGGTTGCACAGGGGTCCGTTTTTTAATGACAGTTTTACAACTGATATTTCTGTATATTTTATATAAAAATGCATACTTATTATTTATAAAGATTACATAGATTTAAAAGCATCTTTTTTTTGCTGCTCATTTACAACTCAAAATACAAGTGAAGTGTAGAATGAAATAGATGTCTTCTCATTTCCCCTGCAAGAGGCAGCCTCATAGCTGAATCAAAACAAATAAATTTGGCAGACCGGTGTAAAAATTGACCTAATCTCTATGATTTAAACGTCCTTTTAAGTTTTTCCCTTCTCGTGATATTTTCAGGCATTTAGCCTACTCATATTGCATTCATTCATGAATAAAGAACCCCCTTTGAAGATTATTCTACGACATTGCCGGCAGTAGAAGATGGAATCGCGATTCAAACAGTACCATCTGCTAACTGAAAATATGCCCCCAAAAACGTAAATAAGCTTGACATTTATTTAGTGGAAAATCGCTCATTCATAAAAAGCTCACTGCTAGCGATCATTGTCAGTAACAAAGCAAAATGCGATATAGCCCTGTGTGGAGAAGCTGCCCCGGTAAATTGTACTACTACAGTACAGTACTAGACAACTGCTGTGTTCGTCTTGGTAGCGATTGCGTTGGTTGAATTCGATGTAACGTTCCGTTGTACGGTTTAGGCTGAAATTAATTATTTTAATGAACAGATTGACAAAGTTTAGGCTGTGGCAATGAAGTTCAGGTTAGTAGTCAGATAGTTTCACCTATAGAAAGACTTTTGATTTAAGTAAGGGGAGTGCCGAACATGTTCTGTCGCCGTTTGACTTCCTAAACAGCTGTGTAACGTTAGATGTTTTTGTAGTGTGTCTCGCGTAGGCTAGCGTTGCAGTGAGCAACACTGGTTTGAAACCACAGGTAATGATAATTTCACCAACAAATCGTTTACTTGTAATGTAATAATAAATCCTACAACGAAAATCTATTTGTGAGGAATGTTTATTTTAACGATTGAAAACAGATGCATCATAGATTACTGTAGTATGTGTTGCCCGGGCAACAGAGGCTAATGTCATGATGCTAATGCTTCAGTGAAATAGTAGACTACTGTTTCCGAAAGTAGATGTGGGCCTACTTCCTTAATAATATCAGCTAATATTGTACATTACATTTCACAATTGTGTTTCACATCACAAGGTAAAATGAGTTAATAGTTATCACCCTGGCCTCTTTGCTTGTGGCGTTTCTGCAGCTGCCTTGCAGTAAAGCTATAGTTAGCCTAGCTATCCCCCAAGTTAACAGATGCGAAACGAATGTTCTGCTACAGGTAGTCACATAGATATATCTATGGGTAGTCACGCGTGTTTTCGTGACGTTAGTAACGTCAGTGACTGTGGCTAGCAAGTTAGCCACCGTTAGCTTCACTTTTCTCCACAAAAACTTAATTTGAACCATCCAACAGAACGTAAATAAAAATACAACCAAAGCAATCGCTACAAAGACGAACCTTTTGACACCGCCGTTGTGTATGTAGTCCAAATATTGAGGGATCCTTAGGGGCGCGAAAATAAACAATAATATATATGTGAGAGAACAAAGGTTGTGCCCTTGCCGAAGGCAAAGCACACCCAACTAGAGAGGGTACAATTTCTGGGGAAATTGTAGGGTGTGCTTGCTTGCGTCGGTTGCAGGTGGGTCCGTCCTCTAAGTTTTTCCCTTCTAGTGATATTTTCAAGCATTTAGTCTACTCATATTGCATATTTCATTAAGAACACCCTTTGAAACAGCTGCGAACCCCCTTTGAAACAAGCTACTGTAACAAGGAGTCAGGTGGCTGAGGGAATCGGGCCAATCATAAGGTTGCCAGTTCGATTCCCGGCTGTGCCAAATGACGTTGTGTCCTTGGGCAAGGCACTTCACCCTGCTTGCCTCGGGGGGAATGTCCCTGTACTTACTGTAAGTCGCTCTGGATAAGAGTGTCTGCTAAATGACTAAATGTAAATGTAACAACGTTGTCACTGGCAGTATATTTCAGATGGAATCGCGATTCAAACAGTGCCGTCTGCTAACTGAAAATATGCCCCCCAAAACGTAAATAAGTTTGACATTAATGTAGGGGGAAATGGCTAATTCAAAATAAGTGTGCTAGAGGCAAGCTAGCTGTTGTTGCTCCACATTTCACTGATTGTTTGAAAGCGCCGGAAATGAGAATGTTTCTTTTGACATAAAGTTTAGCTGTGGTATTGAAGACAGTACTGCGAGTGGGCGAGCCGAGTCTGACTGAGGCTAGCGTCAAAACAAGCCGCGGTGTCACTCAAATTCCAAGTTTTACACAAATCACAAAAATATGCTGACCCGCTGGCTGTCTTCGCAATCGCCATATCTTTAAAACACTGCCCTCCTTCTGATTTTTTATGTAGAATTGACCCTGGTAAGAAATTAAGAAAATATTCATCAGAGATCGACAACAGCTGACGCAATCGTCAACGGAGGCTGACTGGGCTCTTATGTATAAAACCACTTCGGTGTCTTGAAACGATTTCGACAGCAAAGTTGAAGTTAGCTAGCTAACGTTAACTTTATTGTCCAATTCAAGACACCAGAATTGTTTTATACATAACCACACATGATTCAAATGAGCTACTTACACTCTGATTCTCGTCCATCTTGTCATGAAACAAGCTACATCACTTCCTCTTCTTGTTATAATTTAATGTCGAGCCGTAACCTGCATTCACTACTGCAGGAAAATATTGATTATCTTGTTCCGGTCCATGGTTATCCAATTCGCTAGGTGGCGCTGTCAGATAAAACGAGGGTCCTAGAACTGCGGTCCTGAAACTGCAGCTCTCCGGCTCTGCAGGTTCATGCTACTCGTTTAAGGAGAGCCTGGCCACTCCCTATTAAGCCCCATTGTACCGAATTGTGTTGCAGTTCCACCAGAGTTCCACTGGGAGTGATCGTGGTCGAGTGCAGAATGAATGGGAGTCTATGGAGCTAAACGGCTAAATTTGTCTCTTTCACCTGATTGTCATTGAGAAATCTCAGATTTGATTGTAGTTTTTGTATGTTCAACATGGATTACAGGTCGAAAGTTGAATGAACGAGTACTTATGTCCTTTCGATTTCTTACAGGGTAAATCGTTGTTGCCCATAACACGCTAGCATTCTGCTAACGAATGCTGATTGGTTAGTGAAGGACTGACTACGACCAGAGATCCCGCTTGATGGCATCCGAAGCAGAATGTCAGAGCATTAGCAACATTAGCAACAACATTAGCAAACCAAAACTCTTTCTAGCATGTGTATTGACAGGGAGAGCCTAACCTGTCAGCTGTGTTGTCGATGCCTCGAGAGAAAAGTGGAAGTAACCAGAGCTTGCCGTCAAGCAGTATCTCGACGTATGACGTCAATGACATTTTAAAAGGCTTTTTAGAACAGAAAGGCGACTTTAAAAAAATCTATCACCCAGCGGTGTGTATTTTTTTTGCCTCCCCTTTCGAATTCAGAATTCAAATTAGACAAAAAATTATATCCTGAGAAAAGTGGATTTTGAGGGGTATAGCTCCATAGACCTAGCCTGGCTCTGCTGTCCTACGTACTTCCGCTCAAATTTATTTGCTTCTGTACATAGGTCTGGCCATGAGGTCCGTAAATCAGATTCTGCAGGTTGATTTTCTACCTGTCCAATAAGCGAACAGAGGGAGTGGCTGAGAACGATGACGTTGGTGTCGTGTGCTAGTTTGTGTTGTAGTTCCGTAATGGCGGCGGAGAAAGATGCGAGGAAAGCCATTCGGTCCGTTGTGGCAACGCTGCTGAATATCCAACAGCTAAAGCCGGAGCAAGAACACGTTTTGCTGAGTTTTGTTGGTGGCCATGATGTTGTGGCCCTCCTCCCCACAGGGTTCGGGAAAAGTTTGATTTTCCAGCTACGGCAGCTAGCTCTGTTACAGTAGTGGTGAAGGAATTGGCTAAGGCGAACGCTAGCGATTGGTTATGGCAGATCAGAGTGGCTCTGGGCAGATCCAATAGTTTTAAACTTCAACAGAGTACCTGCCTACAAGGAAGTCAACGCTTGTCAATGGAGCGAGGCCAGACTCTCTGTACAAATGAAATGTACGAGAGTCTGGTTAGGACCAGGCTACCATAGACCTCCATTCATTCTGCACTTGACCGTTAGCACCCTCATATGGAACTAGAGTGGAACTGCAACCAGTTCAGAACCCGGAAGTTTCCCGAGAGTGGCAGTTCTCCCTATATTAGACATTCTCTGGTACTCTTATCACCCAAATAAAAGTACCCCCCGGAATAAAAGTACCCCCCGGACAAATCCTCAAAATCTAATAAAAGTACCCCCCGGAATAAAAGTACCCCCCGGAAAATTGCCAAATCAGCACGCAAACTGTGTCCATATGCTATCAAAATGTGTTCCTACCAGTGTAAGTGCGCATCTTTTACTGTCACTTGCAATCAGGAATATAAATGGACAGCAAATATACCATTGCTAGGAAAAAACTTCAACACTTGTAGTTTGGAAATACATAATCATTGTTAGAAAATTTCAAAAAAGAGGCTGTCTGGTTACAAATATATGGTAGTATTTTCCTCAAAAACTTAGTCAACATGACTGCAACATAACATGAAAACCACTGGAAATACATAGTTATTACAAAGTAAAAAAAAGAGGCTGTCTAGTTACAAACATACATGTACTAGTACTATCACTTTTCCTAAAACAGCTTACAGTCAACATGACAACCACTACCAAATAAAGCATTGCTAGGAAAATACTTCAATGCCTGTAGCTTGGAAATACATAGTTACAAATCTGTCAAATAACAAACATGCCATGACTACTGGTATACCTCAACAAACTTATAGTAGACACGACTGCCGCACAGCACAGGTGCTGTGATATTTCTAATGACATCATCTCGCAGCACCTCATATTCCGCGTCTTGTGCGGCATGCAATCCTGAAAGACGCACTGGTAACCACGGAAATACCCTGGGATTTTTATTTGACGATGAGAGGCTCGTTGTCTATAGGTTGTGACTGTCATGCTGGTGTGCTGAATGGGAACCGTTATGTGAGTGTACAGTAGCTAGAGTTAACATCAGAGCCATAATGAGGCTCTGGCTAACATTTACTAGCTTGCACTGACAACCTTCAGTTGGTAGCTAACGTCGTTAGCTAATGTAAGCTACTTGCCAGTAGCTAGCTAGCTAAGGTAGCTAACGTTTTCACATCAAAGAGTTCAAATTTATCTTCCCTTCCGAAAAAAATGCATGGAATTTTCTAAAATTATGTCTCGATTTCCCCCCAAAAAAGAAACGTACTGTCCAAAATAAGAACGCACCGGGTTAATTTTTCGGGTAAAAAAAAGAAACGTACCGGTATGTTTATTTGGGAGATAAGAGTACCCTTCGTTGACAGAAAGCACTTTTTGGCACAAAAAAACAATTTCTACTTACACCATGCAACGGAATGTAAATAAAAATACAAGCAACTCAATTGCTACCAAGACGAAACTTTTGACACCGAGGTTGTCTATGTAGTCCAAATATTGACTGAGGCTTAGGGGGGCAAAAATAAATAATAATAAATATATATGTGAGAGAACAAAGGTTGTGCCCTTGCCGAAGGCAAAGCACACCCAATTACGGATAAACTGTCTGTAGAAATTTAAAAAGCCTAGGAATCTTTAGAGTGTTTTAACAGTGTCGGGAGGTGACCAGTCTCTGACAGCTGTGACCTTGGTTTGGTCCATGGCAATGCCGTTCTCATTGATGACATTCCCCAGAAAAGGCGATTTGTGTTTGGTGGAATTCACATTTTTCTGCCTTGACAAACAGGTTGTGCCCCAGCAGTTGTGACAACAAAGTACGGACCTGAGAGACATGCTCTTGTAGGGATGGTGAATAGATTAGGATGTCATCAATGTAGACGATGACAAACTTATTCAGGAACTCCCTGAGGACCTCGTTGACGAACGCCTTGAAGACAGAAGGAGCGTTTGCCAGGCCATATGGCATGACCAGGTATTCGTAATGCCCGCTGCTGGTCTGGAACGCAGTTTTCCACTCATCCCCCTCTCGGATCCAAATGAGGTTGTAGGCACTCCTGAGGTCTAGTTTGGTGAACCACTTGGCGTCACGAAGCAGCTCTAGGGCAGCTGGAACCAAAGGAAGGGGGTACCTGTTCTTTACGGTAACCTGGTTCAGGCCCCGGTAGTCAATGCACGGCCGTAAACCGCCATCCTTCTTTTCCACGAAAAAGAAACTAGCCGCTGCAGGGGATGTGGATGGACGGATGAACCCCTGATTCAGAGCCTCCTGGATATATAGCACTTCATGGATTCTGATTCCGGGATGGACAACGGGTAAACATGTCCCCTCGGGGTGTGGTGCTGGACAGTAGGTCGATGGCACAATCCCCTGGTCTGTGTGGAGGAAGGACTGTGGCTCGAGCCTTGCTGAAGACCTCCGCTAGGTCTTGATAGTCTGGTGGAACACTGACCACCTCCTGAGTGATGGGTCTTTCTACTTGGGTAGCGCGACATGGCCAAGACAGGCACCGATTAAAACAGTTAGTTCCCCACACAGTGATTTCTTTCATATCCCAGAAAATGGAAAGGTTGGGATGTCGTGGCCAGAACCAGGTCCAACCCGGGTGACAATTCCTCATGGTGGAGAGCGCCAACTCTCAATCGGACAGGAAGGGTTCTGTGGGTGATTTCTCCGGTGCCAATGGGTTGTCCGTTTATTGCATTGATACGGAAAGCAGGGGTACATGGAGTGAGTTCTTGACGATGGTGTGGGATAGGAAGTTCCCCGCGGATCCCGAGTCTATGAAGGCAGAAAGTGTAAGGTTAGTGTCTCTCCAGGAGACGTTGGCCAGGACACGAAGCTGTGCTGAGGACATTTCAGGACAGGGTTCACTCACCGCGTCCCTGACAGGAACGGCCCTAGCAGGTCGTCATGTCAGGCAGACTGCCAGAAGATGCGCTGGGTCTCCACAGTAGAGGCACAGGTGTCGGTCGATGCGGTGCTGTCCCTCTGCTGGGGAGAGACGAGTTTGCCCCAATTCCATGGGTTCGGCCGGGCCCTGACTCATCGGTGCTTGTTGATGCGAGGTGGAGCGTGCGCTGCTTCGCCGGGCTCGGATGATGTTGTCAAGCCGGATGGATAGTTGGATGGTGGTTCCAGCCCCAGGTTCTCATCCCGGCAGGCCAATTCTGACTGTAAGGTGGTGTTAAGCCCGCGACTGTAGGTGGTTCTTAAAATGCAGTCATTCCACCTGCTGCCATCGGCTAGAATGCGGAATTGCATACTGGGCCACTGATTGATCCCCCTGGTGGAGGGTGAGGAGTTGTTCCCCATCATCCTTACCCTGAGCGGGGTGATCGAATACTTGGCGGAAGTGGTCCAGAAAGCATTCCAATGAGACAGTAGAAGCTCCTTGTTGTTTCCAGACTGCTGTAGCCCACTTTAACGCAGAGCCTGTGAGATGAGAAATTATGAAATCCATCTTGGCTGCTTCCGAGGGGTTGGCTGACGACTGGTGCGCAAACGCCAGGGAGCACTGAAGTAGGAAACCCTCGCATTGGTCGGGAGACCCGTCGTACTTGTCCGGTGAAGCTATCCGGGCATGTGCCACTGCTGCGGGTGGCGGAGAGGGGTCTACAGGAGCAGGCTGTGGCGTCTCCGGAACGGCTGGTGGAGGGATGTGGGTAAGGAGCTCCTCCAGGAGGTATTTGACATGACGCAATTGGGTATCATGTTGCCCCAACAAACCTCCCTGGGTTGATAAAGCTGAGCGCAGGGCCTCAGCCTCCGCTGGATCCATGAGATGGCAAAGTCTTCTGTAACCAGAACAGACTCAGATCCAGGTGCAGAGGTATTTATTCAACAGGGTAGTCCAGGAACAGGCAAAAGTCGGTACACAGGCAAACAGGGCAATAGAGGTTGTTCAGAATCGTGGTCAGAAGACAAGCAAAAGATCGATATCAGAAATTGACTAAACTGGTTGGAAACACGGCTCAGACTGACAATTCAAGAAAAGAGTAGACTTCGCAAAGAAGCTACGAATTACTGGGGTTTAAATAGCAAACTAAAATGGGTCAAACAAGCAACAGGTGAAACCAATAAACTCAAAACTCAGGGGAAGCAGAGCGCAGCCTCCTTGCAGGCTGCGCAGAGTACGGAGGCGTGACAGACGGTCATAAACAGATGGTTCATCCAATCACCTGAGGCCTGTTCCATAAAGGCCGCTCAAAAAAGCTGGACTTAAAGTCCCAAACCTGACTTGAATTAGCTTAACAAGTCAAGCGGGGCTGAAGCGGTTCCATAAAGGCCAATTTCAGATTTAAGTAAGCTAATTGCGTATTGCCCTATTCTTAATCAAACCGAGAGGTAGAACATGGATTATATCGATCCACCAAGGCAAAAAGCAATGCAAACTGCCACGTGACTTCTTCGAGAAAGAACGTTCTCTTTAAGCAGCTCCCTCATTCACCACTTCATCAAAATAAAATGACACGCCATGATTGACGTGAACGATAGGCTACGTAGGTCGAGGTCCTTTTTTATAGACCTTTACTTCGTTGATTAAAAAAAACAGACACCCTCTAAACAAATTACATTTAATTGACTTTTTTGACATTGTTTTATAAATAACAGCAGGGAGTCAGGTGGCTGAGCGGTTAGGGAATCGGACTAGTAATCTGAAGGTTGCCAGTTCGATTCCCGGCCGTGCCAAATGACGTTGTGTCCTTGGGCAAGGCACTTTCTACTTGCCTCGGGGGGAATGTCCCTGTACTTACTGTAAGTCGCTCTGGATAAAAGCATCTGCTAAATGACTAAATGTAAATAGCCTACTATTAATCAATACATTATCCACTAGCTTAACTTTTTAACATGGTTTTTGTGTTGGGAAAATGAAGGATAGATGTATGGATTTAGGCTAGTTTTGCAATTGTAGGCTACTGTTAACAATTATGTAGCTATGATAATTATAGTGGGATAATTTAGATTGAGATATAGGCCTATATGCCTGATGCCTAAACATTTGAAATCACAAACTACCATGTAGCCATACGTTCTAAAATCATTGTTCATCATTGTTTAATGTGTAGCCCCCCACGCCTATCATATATAAGTATTAAGCCTTATATAGAAAAAGGAAGTAACTAGATTGGACGTTTGAGTTCTTACTATTTCAGACCAAATTTTTAAATGCCTATAAATAAGTAGGACCAGACACTGTATACCAAACAACTGATTTAATTAAAAGATTATAGATTTTGTTTAGAGTTGTTTCAATTTCCAATGATATTGACCAAAATAATTCAATTAAACAAATATGTAGTACATTGTAATCAAAATGAATGTCCCTTTTTTCACTTTACAATACTTGTAGTAAATTAGATATTACTTACTGCTTAGTTAACCTTGGTTCCATATTAGTTAATAGTATTAAATTTGGTGTTAATGTAGTACTACCTATTACTTCCTGCATAACTACTCGTTAAAAACGGACCATTCTAAAGTGTTACCGACTTGTTTACACAGGGCTTTGATGCTCTCTGGTGGGATATCAGTTCTTACTATAAAGCTGGCTCCATACAAATAGTCGTGAAACTTGTCCACCACTACCCATTTCAATGCCAGAAATTCAAGTTGGTGGACTGGATAGTTATTTTCTGACTTGCTGAGTTTTCGGCTAGCGAAAGCCACAGGTCTCAAACCCTCATTGTGCTCTTGGTTTAAGACTGCTCCCAAACCTTGAAAACTGGCATCTATGTGTAAGACATAGGGCTGGGTAGGGTCAGTGAATGCCAAGACAGGTGCGTGGGTGAGACAGTGTATGACTTTCATGAAAGCATCACTACATGACTGGTCCCATCGATCACCGAAAGATTCATCCACCTTGTAGTAGGACTGTCTTCCCAATTTAGCATTCTTCCGTCCTTTCTGGGTTGAAGGGTAACCCTTGGTTAGGTCAGTGAGAGGTCTAACAATGATTGCAAAGTTTTTTATGAAACAACGGTAGTACCCACAAAACCCACAAAATTACTGCAGGAACTGTAGGTCAGTGGGTTGCTTCCAGTGGGCTACTGTTTCCACTTTAGAGGGATCAGTTGCAATTCCATGCTCTGACACAATGTGTCCCACGTATGTCACTCGTGGCTGGCAGAACTAACATTTGTCAATGGACAACTTCAAACCACATTCTTCAAGCCTGTTGAGAACTTTTAGGAGGCGTTCTTCATGCTCCTCCAATGTCTTCCCCGAAGACAATGAGGTCATCCAAGTACACAATCACTTCCAGGAGGTGCATATCTCCAACTGGTAGGGAGTCAGGTGGCTGAGCGGTGAGGGAGTCGGGCTGGTAATCCGAAGGTTGCCAGTTCGATTCCCGGTCATGCCAACTGACGTTGTGTCCTTGGGCAAGGCACTTCACCCTACTTGCCTCAGGGGGAATGTCCCTGTACTTACTGTAAGTCGCTCTGGATAAGAGCGTCTGCTAAATGACTAAATGTAAATGTAATGTAAATGTAACTGCCTTCTCCATTAGCCTTTGAAAGGTCACACCTCTGTGATCCCCTGTGGCATTCTCTCAAACTGGAAAACTCCAAGTGGGCAAATGAAGGCAGTTTTCTCCTTTTCCTCTTCAACCATTGGGATCTGGTAGTATCCGCTGCGCAGGTCCAACACAGAAAACCACTTACTCCCGGTGAGACAGTCCAATGCATCATCAATGCATGGTACAGCGTACTGGTCTGGAATGGTCCAACGGTTTAGTGTTCTACATGCGCAGCTGGACAGATTTGTTTTCTCGCTAGGACAATGGGTGACGCATAGAGGCTTCTGGACTCTTTGATTATCCCAGTCGCTAACAGCCCTTGCAGGTGGCGAAGCAGGTCATCCAGATCAGCCGGTGCAATGCTCCGTGATCTTTCTCTGAATGGTGTGTCATCTGTAAGGCATATATGGTGTTCGACATCCTTTGCAAGACATCCCATTCCTCTGTCGAGAACACATTAGCTCTGTCTGACAACTTCTTTACTAGTCTGTCCTTCCATTCTTTTGGGATTATTGCGTCTCCAAAATCAAACAACTTTGGGTCAATCTTGGACTCTGGACAACAGTCGCAGTGTCAGCTACATGCAGCTGTGCAATCACAGTGCCAGCGGGGATGGAAGTTTCCTTAAATGACTCATTTTGCAACATGACTAGGATGTTCTTGTCGAGAGCAGATAATGAATACATTTTTTGTCTCTCTTTTACTTTGCAAACAGCCATGCGCTCACCTGTTGCCTGGAATAACCAGAGGACCAGGCCCCTCCCACTTCACATCAGCAACAACACTGCTGTCACAAAAAAACAGTTGTTGGTGCTTTGCACCAACAACTGTTTAGGTTGTTGCCCCTACAACCTGTTTGTTTAGGTTGTTGCCCCTACAACCTGTTTAGGTTGTAGGGGCAACTTCTGAGTGCTCACTCTTTGTGACCAGATGGGTTTGTCTTTGGGAGGAATAAACTGACGTACCTTGCCAACATTGGTGCCGACCATCACAGGAATGTTATCTGAATTCCTGGCTTTAGTTTTACTGGGTACTTTGTCAAGAAGCTCTAAATCCACCTGGATAAAACCTTGATATGGATAACTGTCATCCGAGTCACTTAAACCCCAAATGGCTAATCCACTCACTGGATGCATTGGTATATGGGCAAGGTGCTTTTCATACCAACTGTCGAAAATTATGGTCACTTGTGAACCACTGTCGAGACGGGCAGTACAAGGTTTTCCATCAACTTTTACAGGAACGGTAGAGGGTGGACCCACCAGTCCTTCTAGTAGACCAGTAGTCTGCACATTCACTGCACTTCTCTTGGCATGGACATTATGTGCACCTGCCTCTGTACTGTAGTATTGTTCTTTCTGATGTGGTCAGGCTGCTCGCTGTGCACAAATCAGCTTCTAGATAACCTTTGATTGATTTTTTGGGGCTGTACATTTGGTGGCGATATGCCCATCCTCACCGCATCTGTAGCAAAAAAATCCCCAGGGGCCTCATGTATAAAGGATTGCGCAGCTTTCATACCAGAAGATGGCGTACGGCCAAAACTCGAAAAGTACCTACGCACAGAAATATTCACATGTATAAAACCGGTCGTACGCCAGGTCCTGCGCACCTTTCCTTTATAAATCACAATCAACGTGAGATTGACCGCAAGTGAACGAGCCACTGAACCCGCCTTGCCTCCTCCCATAAATGAATATGCAGATGGACTATAAATGCGCTCCTGCGGTCATTTCTTTGTCTGAATTACCGTATTTCTTTGGATAAACTGCCACCCTCGAATAAACGCCGCACCAAAAATGAACGTTATTTATTTGAAGAAATACGGTGACTGTGAGATCGAGGTTCTGACAACAGAGGTGGAGGCGAGAAATTGTGTCCTGTTTGTCGGCCTGTCATCAAGTATTAGCGATAAAAGAAAGTCGGCGGAGTGGAAAACTGTCACTATTTGCGCCCTTTCTTGTTTTTAACCTGTAGCACTTTGAGATTTAGCTAAATGTAAAGTGCATTACAAATAAAATCATTAATATTATTATAGGGCCATAAATGATGTGGGTTCAGAGAACCGTACCATGGCAGAAATTAAGAAGAAATGGTCCGATGTAAAACTTTAAATGAAGAAACGAGTGGTGGCGCATCGTAACAGCATGGCAGCTATAGGGTTAGCGTGACATGCATTTCCTCGTTCGTTTGACACCCTCAAGTTTAACAGAAGTTATTAAGTGGTGGCGGATTAAACAGAAGGCTATATAGCATTTCCCGTTTTGGGTTTTGATGTGATCATCCACATTAATGATCAAACTTTAATTTTTATGTTTTTTGAATAGTCAACATCATAAACGTAGTAGTGGAAACTTTATTTTGTAATGTTAGGTGAGTTTCGGCACTTTTCAGTTAGAATTCGCCACGTTACAGAGCCAGACAAGACTTTGCGTACGGTCCGCACATTCTCACGTCTGCTCAAAAGTTTCTGTGACGGCCCGCACATTCTCACGTCAAGTAAATCTTTATACATCACAAAGTCTGCGTGAAAACCAGTGTAAGCAAGCTTTTTATGCGTTTATACATGAGGCCCCAGATCCCTTGCGTGGAGTCAGATTCTGTCGAGTAACGGAGACTGAGGGCTGTCAATTGACTTCTCAAACATTTCAGAAGGATTAATGGCCATAACTGTAATCTATCTTCTAAGCTTTGTTACCTCTTTCTTCAAGGCTTGAACATTTTAGTTTTCTAATGGTTCAGTGTCTTAACTGACAGTTTGCCTGGGTTCTAAAACCGGTGTAGATTTTGCTGAAGGTGAACTTGTGAGTATGTGCACTTGAGACTTCAGTTCTTTGATTTGTGCTCTAAGCTCATTCAGTTCATTATCTGTATTTACCACAACGCTCTTAACATGGGCTGACTTCTTTGTTGGATTCAGTTTATGTATGATATTTCATACTCCTCTTCCGCCCGTATCTCATTTAGTAACTGCAGAAATGTAGGAGGGCTATCCTTCCGTCAGAGACGTGATCGATTTGCTAAAGTAGGTGGTAGGCCTCCTTTCTGCACAACTTTATTTAAAACCTTCTCCATTCTTTTCAGGAATTCAGACAGTTTTTCTCCGGGATGCTGGCTTAGGAGTCGGAAAGCAAAGTAGAGCTCTTCCCCAGTTTCAGGCATTCCAAAAGTGTTCTCAATTACATCAATGTAATCTTCTGAAATCGCTTCTGGATTATTAAATTGGATTGCTTGGATTATTTCCAGGGCTGGTCCCTTTAAACTTTCCAATATCCTCATTCTCTTCTCTCGGTCAGATTTACCACATTCCTCAACCATGAAACGCGCTTGTTCGATCCAATTGTCTAGCTGCTCTTCTCCAGTAGGTATGGGAATGACTCCAGAGAACGTTCTTAATCTCCTATAGCCACTACTTTCACTGGAAGGCTTTTTTGTTCTCTCCATCAGATCACCAACCGCTCTAATGATAGCTTCAGGAGAGCATGCTTAAAGTGGGCTAGCTGCATCCTCCCTCTGTCCATCCTGAGATGGCGTCTGATGTTCCTCCACAACTTCATTGACTTCAGCTGAAGGTCCAATAATCGTCCATGCTTCTCCACCACCCTCAAAACATCCAAAGGAATTGTCTGGGTATTCACCTTTTCACAACACTCACATAATACGGTTAAACATTGATGTTGAGGGTCATACATCCTCCCTGTCACTCTTATGCATCCAAGAGGATGTACTTCCTACGGCAGCTGAAGAAATTCAACCTGCCAAAGACAATGATGGTGCACTTCTACACAGCCATCATTGAGTCCATCCTCACCTCTTCCATCACCATCTGGTACGCTACTGCCACTGCCAAGGACGAGCAGACTGCAGCGTATCATCCGCACTGCTGAGAAGGCTGCAATCTGCCTACCCTCGAGGACCTGCACACCTCGAGGACCCTGAGGCGTGCGAGGAAGATTGTGGCCGACCCCTCCCACCCTGGTCACTCCCTGTTCCAGCTACTCCCCTCTGGCAGAAGGCTGCGGTCCATCAGGACCAAAACCTCACGCCATAAGAACAGTTTCTTTCTATATGCTACTGGCCTCTTCAACAAGGCCAAGGACTCCCATTGACATTCATTCACTTATTTAACTATGGACTATTTAAGTCCATCTAATGGCAATTACAGTATGCATAAGCCACCTTATCTCAGTATCCGATTGCATGTTGACCACTCACGCTGCTCATTCTTATTCTTATTTTTATATATATTTTATTTTATATTTAAATTGTTGTATTCTTAGATTGTTTAGTTCTTAGAAATAGTTAAACTTTTGTACTTTTACTTAATTTAAGATTCGTATATGTTTAGTGTTTTGCACCTCCCTGCCACAGTAAATTCCGTGTTTGTATAACATACATGGCGAATAAACCGAATTCTGATTCTGAAGACCTTTGATGGATTCCAATTCCCTTTCTATACTTCTGTGTCTTCAGGAATGCCTGTAACTAGTATGGCATGATAAGGGCCAATGCCCTCTCCTTTGCACCAGTGGAAAAGCTGTGCCATCCTTTTCTGCGTACTAAACAACTGTATTGAAATGTTTACTTTTGCTGAAACCTATTTAAAACTGAAATAATCTTATCTGATTTTGCACTGGTTTTGAGAGATCAGCTCTATAATTGTATGTATTCATTAATTTTTTCTAACTGTTCAGTGTCTGGTTTTAACTTTATGTTAAATTCTTCTATTTTATTTCATATTTATCTCAGCGGTGCCTCCATTTTATGTAGCG
This sequence comes from Thaleichthys pacificus, assembly GCA_023658055.1. NCBI lineage: Eukaryota > Metazoa > Chordata > Actinopteri > Osmeriformes > Osmeridae > Thaleichthys > Thaleichthys pacificus. The sequence continues at coordinate 16,361,809 of CM042854.1, forward strand.
CCCCACCACCTATCATATATAAGTATTAGCCCTTATATAGAAAAGGAAGTAAGTAGATCGGACGTTTGAGTTCTTACTATTTCAGACCAAATCTTTAAATGCCTATAAATAAGTAGGACCAGACACTGTATACCAAAGAATTTATTTAATTAATAGATTATAGATTTTGTTTAGAGTTGTTTCAATTTCCAATGTTATTGACCAAAATAATTCAATATAAAACAAAACAAATATTTAGTACATTGTAATCCAAATGAATGTCCCTTTTTTCACTTTACAATACTATGTTACTTTACAATTTTACCTTATTTGACTATATCCCCTTATGTCTCTCTTTAGGTTTGAATCTCTATCAAATACAACAAACAAAACAATAGGAAATATTGTTTGTACACTAATTCTCCAATAGAATGCTCACACCTTAATGATGAAGTATGTACTTTAACCATAAACGATCATAGTGGGCCCACACACACACATAGGGTCTGTGTGTGTGATATCCCCCCCCCGCAGCGAGGGGGGGGGGATATCAGGCATTACGAGTACCTGGTAATGCCTTTTGGCCTGTCTAATTGCCCTGCTGTGTTCCAGGCCTTTGTTAATGATGTGCTGAGGGAATTTTTGGATCACTTTGTGTTTGTTTATTTGGACAACATTTGAATATTTTCCTCTGACCTAGATTCTCACGTTCAACACGTCCGGCGAGTGCTTCAGCAACGACTCCAAAATCGACTCTCCGTCAAACTGGAAAAAAGTGAGTTCCACACTACTAGCACCAACTTTCTTGGCTTTGTGGTCTCCCCCCAGGGATTAATAATGGATCAGTCAAAAGTAACAGCAGTCATGGAGTGGGCTACACCCACGACTATAAAGCAGTTGCAAAGATTCCTGGGGCCTGTACTACGAATGAAGATTTGGCGTTAGCGAGGTAACTTCAGGTTCAACCCAGGGTTTTATGTACTACGACGGTGGATCACTTGTTACCGGGGTAGATCGCCATGGTAACACATGCTGAACGGCTAACCTGGACGGGAGCAGGTTAAGTTGGAGATCAGAGATCAGCCGGTATAAAAGCCCCGCCCACTAACTCATTCTTGAGGATAATGCCGTCACCGTTCATAGAAGATCCTGTGGAGCTTGGTGCGCGGATAGGGAGAGGTGCGCTCAGAAGAGCCAGAACATTTAGAGTCCGACAAAACCCTTTCGCATTCCCTCATGAGTATCTTTATGAAATATATAGATTCTCAGCAGAGGGAGTTACGTATCTTTGCCAGCTTCTTGAGCCGTATGTTGCCAATGCGACACATTGAAGCCGTTCGGTCACAGTCCCACAGACTATATATACCGTTTTGTTGTTTCGCTACCTACCTTTATAGTGTGGGTGATGCGGAGAACCTGAGCAAGAACACGGTCTGCCGCACAATTTGCAAAGGATTTTCTACAATGGCTGTTGCCACCATATTCTGATTAATGGAGTGATGGAAAAGAGATATCCAAAGTGCCCTTTGTAAAAACTTTGGACTCTAATATGTTGACAAAATGAAACAAGGATTTTCATTCTGTCTTCATGCAATGTTCTGATTTCCGTTCTGGAAATGTATGCAAATTATATCATATTTTACAACTTAATGCATCATTTGCTCATTTAAACATACATTTACAGGAATCTAGTAATGTAAAACCATATTTGACCTAATATTAGTTATCAACTGGGGAGGTTTCATGTTGATATGTTATCCCTATTCACTGGGGTGTCTCCCCTTAACCCATTCTGTTGTCCTTGGGTTGCTTTGCGCCTTTTTCTAATCATTTCCATATCAGAAATGTGTTTCTTTCAACCAAAACATTTAAAACCAAAAAGAACAATGTATGGTACCATACAATGCTCTTCACAAGTTAAATAAATGATCATTTCACTACTTTCATTGAATTTGGATGTTTCATTCACTTTTATAGCATTTTTCAAAAAGAATAAATAGGACATTGAAAGAAAGAAAGGGTGAAAACCCCCACAAAAGACTCAAAATGCACAACAAAAAAGGTATAAAAAGACCAAAACATAGAAAAAAGTTTTACAAATACATCCTTATGTGTTCTCCCTTCCCTAGGAACACAGAAAAGCCAGCCTTGTTTTTTTAATTAAAAGCCTCTTATACTCTATATCGAGCTCCAGCGTTCTTTTATACAGGGCCCTCACATTGTCTGCTCCAACCTGAAACAAATAAAGAACATTGTCCCTTTGCAAGGCACACTTGGAGAAAGTTGAAGGTGTCCATTTGACTATTGTGTTGATTGCTTATAATTTGTGTCTTTGTCTTGGCCTTGAAGTGGAGGCCCTAGGCTCAGGGGGAGGAAGACGTTCCTCTTCCTGCTGAGTTTAACACTATAGCAATTTAATCAATTGAGTCATATTTGAAATGAGCACTGTAAGGACTTGTGTCTCATGTTCAGACCACCACCATTAGCAATTCATTACAATCGAAGTCATTACTTCAATCACAGCCACACGTTCACACACTCTCACCATCTGTGTTGCAAGTGGTAAATAAAAAAATTCTCTCTGAGCAGGCAGACACAGTTTCCTGATAATCTAGGACCTCCACTTGAGAAAGTAAATGGCATATTTGATCAATATTCAGCAACCACATATGGCATACATACTGGCGTATGACTATTAGTTTCACTGTTACCTCTGTATGGCACAGTGGGACAACAGTGGGTGGTGCCAGCAACTGTATTCCCTGTCACTGCAGGGAACAGTAATACATTTCACTCCTACAATATTCAGAAATAATTGTTGAATGAACATGGTCACATAGATTATGTAACTGCCCTTGGACTGAATAAGACGCAGAGAGTCTCGACTGATGCTCCACGGTTTATTTTCTCTCTCTCGCCGTTTGCGCACCGTGAAAACTGTAGCATACATAAACGAAATCATTACTTGTACACAGTTTCACAATATACAAATAATACACGTTACAAACTCCATACCTCACTCCACTGACCAAGGGCGTTAAACGATTACAGGTAGGTAGCAACCAAAACGAATCTTTAACCATTTCAATGCAATGCAGGATACTTCTGTTAACCTTTTATTACCGGAAACCAGACAAAAGGCACGTGCTCGCATATCTAACAATTACCCAACAGATAAACACACCTGCCACCTAGAGGTATGCATGAGTAATTATATGTACAAACTTTAAAAGGAAGTCATACAAACAACAAAAACATTAGGCAAACACAAGGCTGATATCTAGCAGTCACTTACACTCCCACCATATCCTGTTATGAAAAGTAGTAAATAAATAAAACAAAGGATTTCAAGACCATACTATGTGACCATGTTGAGATTATACTTAAAGTATCGTGCTGTGTGCATGTAGTGTAGTGTTAATCAGCATTGCTTTCAAGGAGAACTACTAATTTCTGTATTGGGCGCTCAATGACTGAAGGTTTGAATGGACGATCTTGGTTTCTTACTGGTTTGCGTTCCCCTGTTCGAACTTTGACTCGTCTAACTAAGCCATCTCTCTCTTGAAAGGTTTCGATCACGTGTCCTAGAAGCCACTGATTTCTTGGAAGATTGTCATCTTTGACAATGACTATATCGTTCACCTTGATATTGCGCCGAGGTACGAGACTCCAAAACTGTTCAGTTAAGTACTGAACTCTACGCCACCTCTTCGTCGCATACAGGTCTTCCTTCACAAACTTCCCTGGAGGTGGATGTGCAATTTTAGACTTCATCAAAATAAGATGATTGGGTGTTAGTGGCTCTAGTGCTTTAGGGTCGTTGATTCCTTCGACTGTTAATGGGCGGCTGTTGACAATGGCCATTGCTTCATAGAACAGTGTTCTAAGTGAGGCGTCATCCAGTCTGCCTGAGCACTGGGCGAGAGTGACATTTAACACGTTTCTAACAGTTCGTATTTGTCGTTCCCAAACACCACCTGCGTGGCTAGCAGAGGGAGCGTTGAAGACGAATTCACACCGTTTGTCGGCTAGAAAAACTTTCAATAGCTTCTTGTCACATGACTTGAAGGCTCCTTTAACCTCGTTTCTGGCTCCTATAAATTTAGAGCCTTGATCGCAATGAAGTTGTTGAACAGCTCCTCTTAGGCTGATGAAACACCTCAATGCATTAATGAAGGCATCTGTCGATAGATCTTTAAGCATCTCGATATGGACTGCACGAGAAGAGAGGCAAGTGAAGATCAAGCCATATCTTTTATATTCCTTGCAAGCTTTCTTGACTAGGAAAGGACCAAAGCAGTCCATTCCACTGTTGGCAAATGGGGCTGAGACTTCAATGCGTTCTTTAGGGAGCCATTCGTTGGTCTTCAGAAGGTCGTCGAAGTTTTCTACATAACACGCAGTCTCGTATAAGTTTGGCGACTAGTTTACTCCCACCGATCACCCAAAATCCATTTGCTCTGAGCTCCATCTGGGTTTGACTTCGGCCCTGATTACATATTTTGGTATGACAGTCGGCTAGAATCAGCTTGGAGATGTTGCTTTCCTTTGGAAGGATTGCCGGATGTTTTAGTTCCTGACTGAGAGATGACTGTTTCAGCCTTCCACCGACACAAAGGACTTCATTGAATAGAATAGGGTCAAGACAGTATAGACGATTTGAACTTGGAAGAATCCCTCCTGTCCGAAGGATCTTTATTTCTTGATAGAAGGCTTGTTGTTGAACAAGCTTGATGGTCACTTCAGCAGCTCTGTTTCTTTCTTCAACTGTCACTAATTCACTGTGATGTTCTTGTTTAGACCCCAGCCTCTTAATCCTTGCGACCACTTTAATTAGCTTTGCCCAGGAGGAGAACTGACTTAAACGACCAAGAATGTCTGTGTAATCATGGACTTTGGTTGCGAATGTCACAACTGACTTGACTTCAGGATCGCCAACAAGTAGCTCTGTTGAGGAGTAAGGTTTTGAATGCACTTCTCGCTCCCAGAGAAATTCAGGGCCAGGAAACCAGCTCGATGAGGAGATCTGTGTCGCTTGAAGACCCCTGGAGAATTATCAGCTGGATTTTCTGTCGTATCAACATAATACCACTGACTGGTATCAATGTTTTCCCTTATAAACTGGACTCGGTTTTCGAGAATCTGTCCAGAAAAATTCTTAAATTTTCAAGTTCACATTTCAGCATGACACTCATCTTGGTTGCCACTACAGCTGCGGAGAGCTCCAGCCTTGGGATACTCATAACCTTTGTCGGAGCAACTCTCGCTTTGGCCATGACAAGACTAACGTGCATGGTGTCAGTGTCATTTTTATACCTGAGGTACAAACACACTCCGTACCCTATGTTGCTAGCATCAGGGCTCTATTCTGATGATGTTATTAAAGTCTTGTGGATGGTAGCATCTTGGAATTTTAACTTCTTTTAAATTCTGAAGGCCAGTTTTCCATTCCTCCCACCGTGGTCGCAAGTCTTCTGGCAGTAGATCGTCCCATCCGATGCTTCTATGGCAAAGCTCTTGTAGGATACAGAGTAAAAGGAGCAATGAACCCAAGTGGATCATATAGAGACGCTACCACTGACAAGACGCCACGGCGGGTTGAAGGCTGGTTTTTCAAACTGGTATTGAAACCAAAGGTGTCTTTTTCTATTGACCATTGAATGCCAAGTGCATGTTCTGTTGGGATTACATCCGGTTTCAGCTCAAGAGTATCAAGGGGTTTTGCTCTTTCGGAGGGATTGATGCAGTCAAGAACTTCCCTTTGATTTGAGTTGAACTTGTGAAGTCGTAGACCACCTCTTTTACACAACTCCTGAGCATCCATGATCAGTTTCTTGGCCACGTCCACTGATGCAACACTGGTTAGGCCGTCATCAACATAGAAATTCTTCATGATAAAAGCTGATGCTGACGGGTAATCAATTTCATGCTGCTTTGCCAAGTACTTCAGGTCAAAGTTAGCACATCCAGGTGAAGATGCGGCTCCGAAGAGATGGACGGCCATCCTATACTCCTGTGGTTCCCCTTCCTAATCTCCGTTCTACCACCATAGGAACCGTAGATAATCCTGGTACTCAGGGGTTACAAAGAATTGGTGGAACATTCTTTCAACATCACAGATTACGGCCACTGCTTCTCTCCTGAAGCGACAAAGGACTCCTATTAGAGCAGACCTGGGCAAACTACGGCCCGCGGGCCACATCCGGCCCTTTGTACGTCCCTGTCCGGCCCGCGAGAGGCCAATCATAAATTACAATATAAACTAGAGAGGGTACAATTTCTGGGGAAATTGTAGGGTGTGCTTGCTTGCGTCGGTTGCACAGAGTCCGTTTTTTTAATGACATTTTTACAACTGATATTTCTGTATATTTTACATAAAAATGCATACTTATTATTTATAAAGATTACATAGATTTAAAAGCATCTTTTTTTTGCTGCTCATTTACAAATCAAAATACGAGTGAAGTGTAGAATGAAATAGATGTCTTCTCATTTCCCCTGCAAGAGGCAGCCTCATAGCTGAATCAAAACGAATACATTTGGCAGACCGGTGTAAAAATTGACCTAATCTCTATTCTCAGTTTCTTGGCCACGTCCACTGATGCAACACTGGTTAGGCCGTCATCAACATAGAAATTCTTCATGATAAAAGCTGATGCTGACGGGTAATCAATTTCATGCTGCTTTGCCAAGTACTTCAGGTCAAAGTTAGCACATCCAGGTGAAGATGCGGCTCCGAAGAGATGGACGGCCATCCTATACTCCTGTGGTTCCCCTTCCGAATCTCCGTTCTACCACCATAGGAACCGTAGATAATCCTGGTACTCAGGGGTTACAAAGAATTGGTGGAACATTCTTTCAACATCACAGATTACGGCCACTGCTTCTCTCCTGAAGCGACAAAGGACTCCTATTAGAGCAGACCTGGGCAAACTACGGCCCGCGGGCCACATCCGGCCCTTTGTACGTCCCTGTCCGGCCCGCGAGAGGCCAATCATAAATTACAATATAAACTAGAGAGGGTACAATTTCTGGGGAAATTGTAGGGTGTGCTTGCTTGCGTCGGTTGCACAGTCCGTTTTTTTAATGACATTTTTACAACTGATATTTCTGTATATTTTACATAAAAATGCATACTTATTATTTATAAAGATTACATAGATTTAAAAGCATCTTTTTTTTGCTGCTCATTTACAAATCAAAATACGAGTGAAGTGTAGAATGAAATAGATGTCTTCTCATTTCCCCTGCAAGAGGCAGCCTCATAGCTGAATCAAAACGAATACATTTGGCAGACCGGTGTAAAAATTGACCTAATCTCTATTACTTAAACGTCCTTTTAAGTTTTTCCCTTCTCGTGATATTTTCCGGCATTTAGCCTACTCATATTGCATTCTTTCATTAATAAAGTACCCCCTTTGAAGATGATTCTACGACGTTACCGGCAGTAGAATATGGAATCGCGATTCAAACAGGAGGCAGGTGGCTGAGCGGTTAGGGAGTTGGGCTAGTAATCTGAAGGTTACCGGTTCGATTCCCAGCTGTGCCAAATGACGTTGTGTCCTTGGGCAAGGCACTTCACCCTACTTGCCTCGGGGGGGGAATGTCCCTGTACTTACTGTAAGTCGCTCTGGATAAGAGCGTCTGCTAAATGACTAAATGTAAATGTAAACAGTACCATCTGCTAACTGAAAATATGCCCCCAAAAACCTAAATAAGCTTGACATTTATTTAGTGGAAAATCGGGCAACACTGGTTTGTAACCACAGGTAATGATAATTTCACCAACAAATCGTTTACTTGTAATGTAATGTCATAATAAATCCTACAACGAAAATGTATTTGTGAGGAATGTTTATTTTAACGACTGAAAACAGATGCATCATAGACCAATGTAGTATGTGTTGCCCGGGCAACAGAGGCTAATGCTTCAGTGAAATAGTAGACTACCGTTTCCGAAAGTAGACGTGGGCCTACTTCCTTAATAATATCAGCTAATATTGTACATTACATTTCACAATTGTGTTTCACATCACAAAGTAAAATGAGTAAATAGTTATCACCCTGGCCTCTTTGCTTGTGGCGTTTCTGCAGCTACCTTGCAGTAAAGATATAGTTAGCCTAGCTATCCCCCAAGTTAACAGATGCGAAACGAATGTTCTGCTACAGGTAGGCACGCGTGTTTTTGTGACGTTAGTGACGTTAGTAACGTCAGTGACAGTGGCTAGCAAATTAGCCACCGTTAGCTTCACTTTTCGCCACAAAACTTAACTTGAGCCTAAAACCATGCAACGGAACGTAAATCCCAATAGAAGCAACTCAATCGCTACCAAGACGAAACTTTTGACACCTAGGTTGTCTATGTAGGCCAAATATTGACAGTTTTAGGGGGGCAAAAAGAAATAAAAATAATAATAATATATATGTGAGAGAACAAAGGTTGTGCCCTTGCCGAAGGCAAAGCACACCCAATTAAACTAATATATGTCGTGCGTGCAATACAACTGTGGCGCTTTTATTTTGAAAGCGCTACGTTTGTGTTTGTGTCTTCCGTGTGTACGCACAGCTCCTGCGCACACGCGCATAGGTGAACAGGGACAAGTGATGCTAGCCAGATTACCCCAAGATGTCAGCTCACGCTAAGAAAAGAAAAGTTGATAAGGAATGCCGCGTTTTCAACAAGACATGGACTGCCAAGTATTTCTTTACAGGTAATGCTGTGTGCTTATTTTGTGGTACACAGGTCGCTGTGATGAAAGATTATCATTTGAATCGTCACTACACCACCAAGCATGAGGAGAAATACAGAAATTTGACTGACGAAGAGCGCGCAAAGGAGTCTGATGCGTTGCTAGCAAAACTGCAAACCCAACAAGGCCTTTTTACCAAACTTCACACCCCCAGAGATGCAGCCGTCAGGACAAGTTATGTAATTTCTCACAAAATTGCCAGAAAAAGTAAGCCGTTTTCTGACGGCGAGTTCATTAAGGAGTGCTTATTGGACTCTGTTGCACTGATATGTCCTGAGAAAAAGGCCGCGTTTGAGAACGTGTCACTCTCCCGACGCACCGTAACGAGGCGGGTTGAGGACATCGCTGGGAACTTGGAGCTTCAGCTGAAGAACAGAGCGGACGACTTTGACTGTTTTTCTCTGGCTTTGGATGAGAGCTGCGATGTACGTGACACCGCCCAGCTCCTCATCTTCTTACGTGGGATAACTGCAGACTTTAAAGTCACGGAGGAGCTGGCGGCCATGCAGTCAATAAAAGGCACAACCACTGGTAATGACTTGTTCACAGAGGTAAATGCATGTTTGGACATGTTAGGACTGAAATGGGACAAGCTGGTAGGTGTGACAACAGACGGTTGTCCAAATTTGACAGGGAAAAATGTTGGACTTTTAAAGAGAATGCAGGATAAAGTGACAGAAATTAACCCTGTGCAGAAGTTGACATTTTTGCATTGTATTATACATCAGGAAGTGTTGTGTAAGACAGTGTTAAAAATGAACCATGTTGTTGATGCTGTAACTAAAACAGTTAACTTCATCAGAGGGAGAGCATTAAATCACAGGCAATTTGTTGCACTTTGAGGGAAATGAGCTTGAACATGGTGACATAAGCTATCACTGCACCGCCAGGTGGCTCAGCCTAGGCAAAGTGCTGAAAAGTGTCTGGGATCTGAGAGACCAGATTCAGGATTTCTGTGTGAAGAAAGGACATGACGTTCCAGAGCTTACAGATGAAGACTGGGTGGCAGACCTCGGATTTGCTGTGGATGTGACTGCACTCATGAACGAACTAAATGTCAAACTGCAGTGCAAGGGCCTTTTTGTGCATGAGATGTACAGTGCAGTGAAGGCTTTCATGAGAAAGTTGCAGCTTCTCTCAAGCCAAGTGAAGGACAACATTCTGACCCACCTGCCAACACTAAAGGAAGCCACAAGATCAGCCAATCACCTCCACAAGTACTCAACCATGTTAGAAGCACTGCAGGGAGAGTTTTCAAGGCGATTTCAAGATTTCAAAACTCTTGAGAGTGAAATGCACATGGTTTCTTCTCCCTTCAACTGCAATGTGGATAATGCACCAAGTGATGTCCAGATGGAACTCATTGACCTGCAGTCTGACACGCTTCTGGCAGAGCACTTCAGGTCAGTCTCACTGCTGGACTTTTACTCCTCCCTCAAAGAGGAGAACTTTCCACACCTGAGGAGGCATGCTCAGAGGATTCTTGTCCTGTTTGGATCTACCTATGTATGTGAACAGACATTCTCAGTGATGAAGTTCAACAAATCCAAACACAGATCCTCTATCACTGATGACCACCTCTCAGCTGTCCTTCGCATAGCCACCTCAGACATTCAGCCAGATTTCAATGCACTTGTTCAAGCCCAAAACAGACTGGATTATTCTCACTGAAGAGGTAAAATGAGGTGGAAAACATTACAAGTTTTTGTTTGTTGTATTGCTGTATTCCTATAAACTTGTTCAGCTGTTTGTTGTTTTTCATTGTTTGTGGAGATGAATACATTAAGTTCAAGTTATTGTTGGTGTGGCCCTCTGACACAATTCATGTTTCTCATGTGGCCCCTTGTAAAAAGTAATTGCCCACCCCTGTATTAGAGAGTTAATTAGATCGGGGCCAGTCAGTAGAGTGTCATTTAGAGAAACACCACAGAACTTTGCTGAGCAGTCAAAGACAACTCTCAGCTTGTCAGGTTTCTTGGGGTGATAGACCCCGTGATGGGGGAGATACCAGACATTCACTCCCTCTGTTGGCGTTGGTACCAACTCTGCATCACATCTACTTATTATTTCATCCATGAAAGTTTTGTAGTGGTCGTGATACTGTTTATTTGCCCTTAACTTCTTCTTTAGAGACTGAAGACGGATGGTCGCTAGTCTTTTGTTATTTGGTAACGAAGGTGGGCTGCCACGCTTGAAGGGGAGAGGCATCTCTAAATGTCCATCCTCTTTCTGTCTGATGTTGTCACTGAGGAACTGTATGAAATGAACATCTTGGGACACGTACTTGCCCTCACAGGTTCTTTCAGTGAAATCTGACTCCAAAACCTTCAAAACATCAGTGGCTGTTGTGGTTGGCATTTCCTTCACCACAACTCTGTGGACAAAGCTTTGGTTTCCCTGTCTGTCTAAATGAGAATTGGATGAGCCTATTATACTCCAACCGAGCTCCGTTCGCTGTGCGAAAGGTTCATTTTCATCCGCTACAACAGCTTCAAGTGGGGCCAGTGCTGATGTACAATCATATCCGATTAAGAGTCCCACTTCACATTCTTGAAGCGATGGTAACTGGTCTGCTAGGTGTTTAAGGTGAGGCCACTGATATGCCGTTTTCTTTGTTGGGATGTAAGATTTATCCACTGGAATGAAGTCACGAGTGTAAGCCTGTCTTATTTGTAGACGTTTTCCAGAACAGAGTCCTCGCACTTGTAGGCCACGAATGCTCTTACTTGACAAAACTGTGTTGACAGCTGTCATAGTGCTAAATTTCAGTTTCACTGGTTGAGGTTCAACATTCAGGTGATTGAGCAGATCCTCCAGAATGAACGTTGAATCACTCTGTGTGTCTAGTAGTGCATAAGTAAGAACTTCTTTCTGTGGTTCTTGCATTGTAGACACCATGACTGGAACTATGCTTGAAGTAGCAGAAGCATATTGTATGGACGCATAGGACATGACTTTATGAACATATTGATTTGTGCGATCACCTGCAATCATTCTCCTTGGCTTCCTCCGGTCTTTGTCTCCTCTCTTCATGCAAGCTGGTTGGGTGTCGACGGCTGCAGGTACTACAGGTGTGTCGTCTTTTACAATCTTTGGTGATGTGTCCCTTCCTCAAACATCCAAAGCAAAGGTGATTCTCGTGGATGAAGGCTTTCTTATCTTCAATGGTCTTTGAAGCGAAAGTTGGGCAACTAGCGATGCCATGTGTTTCATCCTTGCAAACTGAACAAGGTGGTCTTGTCTTGAAATGTGATGTTACTCCAGTCTCTTGGGTGGTGTTATCTGCCTGCACCTTTGTATTGAGAGCTCTTGCTCTTTTTGGTGATCTCTCATCTGTGTCCTTGGAGTTCATAAGAAATGGGGAGGCGATGGGGTTACAAGCTATTCTAACCTCTTTGTTTAAGAACTCCGTGAAGCGTGCTAGATGTGGATAACTCCCAGATCTGTCTAGTTCATCAACAACGATTCAGCTCCATTTTCGCACAATCCACTCTGGTAATTTTCTAAGTAGTTTGTGGTTTTCTTCACAGTCATTTAGGATTGCCAGTCCATTGATGTGGGGAATAGCTTCTGCACATCCTTGTAAGAAGTCTGCAAACTCTCTAAGCGCTAAAGGATCATTTGAGTTGATCTTGGGCCATTTGGTGAGCTTGTCTCTGAAAGCTTTCTGTACAATGAACGGGTTGCCATACCGCTCTTGTAGGACTCTCCAGGCGCTCTTGTAAGCATCCTCTGAATTTCTGTAAAAGAAACCTTGCGTGCTTCTCCAGCAAGATAGGTTTTTAGATAAAACATCTTCTCGCCTGCCGGGAGCGGTTTTCCGTCTATCAGGGTCATAAAGCACATTTTCCAATCAACAAATTGTACTGGGTCGCCGTCAAACACTGTAGGTTCAGGTACAGGTAAGCGGTTTATGCTGAGTGAGCCCGCTATAGCTTGGGCTAGATTGACGGTTTCTTCAGAGGTCTTTATCAGAGATGTTGGTTGAGGTTGGAACGCTGCAGTATTTAGCTGAACTGGTTCAGTCTTTTGGTAGGCAGTGTTTGTATCATAGTTCGTCTCTACATCATGATCGCTTTCGAAACTATCGTATGCTCTCACTCGAGCTGCTGCTACCTGAACTTCTCTGTCTGCTTGTAACAGTTCTAACTTAGTTCTTTCCTCTTCCAACTTTATTCGGATGTTAGCTCTCTTTTGCTCTATTTCGGCTAACATTTTCATCTCTTCAAATTTTAGTTCACCTTCCAATTTGTTGATTTCAGTTTGTTGAGCCTGGATGACTATCATGGCTTTTGCTCGTTCCCGTCTAGCTGCGAGTTCTGCTTCGGCATCTAACCGTTTACTAGTGTTGCTAGAAACTACACTTGAGGTGTACACTTGGTGGTTTGATTTCTCTGACATTTCTGAGATTACGGTTTCAGTTTATGTGTAGCCAAAAATAGACCCATACGCTTCTTTACTTAAAGATCCTGTAAAGTAAATTCCATGTTTTGCTTCTAAGTACATTATATACGTGTGAAATTAGTTCCTGAAAGCATGAGCAAAGCGCTAAAACTTTGTCACACTGAAATGTGGAGTTAAACCGAAGAACAGTTTCTCTTCCGTTTTCAGATCAGGTTTTAATGGGCGGAGCCAAAAAATGCCCTATCTACGTCATTTCGCCCTATCTACGTCAGATCACTGAATGGCTCCTCCTGCTGTACTGTTATTGTAGCCTACATCAACTAGCTAGCTAGCTTCAGGATGTCTCCCACCACCCGCAACTGCATCTTCCTTGGATGCAAGAACTCCAGCTGCGCTGCAACGCCATTTAAGTTCCCTATTGATAATGAAAGGAAAAATAGGTGGATAGATTTTGTGAAGAGCCACGCTCATGGAAAGCTCCCGATAAACTCCAACAGCCGCCTCTGCACTGACCATTTCACGGCGGACAGTTTTAACATGGACCAGAGACAGACGGGGGTTCACCAACACACAGCTTCTCTTGCAGCGCGGAGCCGTACCGAGCATCGCCGTTCATCCTCCGGTCGCACCTGGACCATCCACCGCCGCCAGCAGTTCATCACTCAGTTCTGTGTGCTTTTTTACTGTTACAGCTCAGGGGAACATTTCATTTATTCATTATGCATCTGTATGTTTCACTCATTGAAGAAATACATTCTAATTCTATACGGTTTTGTTCGGCTTGACATAGCGTCCATTATCTGGGTCGGAGGTAGGCACTAGGCAGCGAGGGGCGGAGCTTCAGCTCCTTCAGGCGACACGCCCCCCCAGTCTCAAGCAGAGAAGACTGCTGATTTTTTCACGATTTCAAAGCCTAATTTAACATACTTGTCGGTGTTATTTTTTCATTCGAATTTGGATGGGTAGTTAATAACACATTATTCTGTGGTGTGGCGAACTTAAAACTCATTTCCAGGTCCACTTTACAGGATCTTTAACACCATTCTCACACGTTCCTTCTCCAGTCGGTCATTGTAACTCTCATCAACTGTCTCTAGTCGTTTATCCACAAGAGCAGATATCTCATCAGTTAAAGTAGCACGCGCGTCCATCTTCTTAGCCATCTCTGGAGTAATGGTGTGGTTACGTAAAATGGGTTCATACTGACGGCGCACAGCATCATATTGAGTTTGTATTTCTTTTTGGATTTTATGAAGATCGTCTGGAGCGCAGAAGGTTTTCATTACCGGCCTAATCTCTTTAGCCATCTGTTTCCAGGAATCAAAAGCCTTATTGAAGACCTTCTCCTGTTTGATGGCATCCTGGTCCTTCTTCTCTTGGCCCTTCTCTGTTAGGGGTCTTTGACGGGGGTTTGGTCTGTCTTGTCGCGTATCTAAGGTCTTATCGATTTTTTCTGTGTGGAGTGACATTATGTTGTTTGGCTGGTATGACTATTCTACTGTGATCTTTGAATGTTGTATGCCGGGAATGAATTGCTGTGAGTAGTAACTTTAACTTCAAAAATTAGTGATACTACTCTAAACTGACTTTTACAAACGCATCTAAACATGCAGACTTAGTACAAAGCCAGAAACAATAAACGCACCATTAGCTGAATAACTCTAATAACAATTTCACCTTTAAGACCTTATGTAAATATCATCTTCTGGCCTTGCCTGAACGTTCGGGAACGTCTGTCGTTCGATGGCTGGTTAGCAGTTCGATAGCTGGTTAGCAGTTCGATGGCTGGTTAGCAGTTCGGGGGCTGGTTAGCAGTTCGAGGGCTGGTTAGCAGCTGGATGTCCGATGTAGCGATGAGTTTTCACTGTAACTGCCCTTGGAATGAATAAGACGCAGAGAGTCTCGACTGATGCTCCACGAATCTTTAACCATTTCAATGCAATGCAGGATACTTCTGTTAACCTTTTATTACCGGAAACCAGACAAAAGGCACATGTGCTCGCATATCTAACAATTACCCAACAGATAAACACACCTGCCACCTAGAGGTATGCATGAGTAATTATATGTACAAACTTTAAAAGGAAGTCATACAAACAACAAAAACATTAAGCAAACACATGAGGCTGATATCTAGCGGTCACTTACAGATTACTTGAAACATACATATGCTTGGGTTTCCGAGCTGCTGCCACCAGGGTCTGAAGAAATGCTCCCTTCCACTCCTTCCATCATGGGGCGACCCTGATAGCTGGAGAGGGCCAGCTCCTCAGCAGGAGTGAAGTCCTGTGGAGGAGGGCCCCCCCAGTTTTCTTTGCCTTATATTTCTTCCTGTTGGCTGCAAGCAATTTCATTGTTCTATAGGCCCTGTGTAGCTATACCAATATCCTACAATAGGGACTGATTCAGGCAATTCAGCCTTGTACTTATTGGCCTTAAAATATGTGCAGCCTACTGCTACTTACCGTTTTGAATTATGGTTTTATATTTATTTTTTATTTGCTCCCACGATCGTTTGCCACTGCCAGGGTTGCAACTAAAATAATACAGCAACAAAAGTTTAATGTTATGGAATGCACACGTGTAATTATGGTCACATCTTGTGCCTGGGGCACAAGATATCAATAAGTCATGTAGCTTACGCATTTACAGCGTCTGCTATTTTCTGCCAGATGGCAGCAGCGACTTTGTTGATTTTTGTCTGTATTATATATCTGTATTCCTGATATGTTTGTATTACAATATTTCACGCAGAGGGGTAGACAAAGTTTGGAAGATTATTGTCGGCTCCTCCTGCGTGAAATATGCGGCTCTTGTTTTGTCCATGTTTGCGATTGGACATACGGTGCAAACACCGCCCCTTTATGTGAACGCGCACGTCTCTAGATTGGAAAGACTGGGTTGAGTTAGAGAGTTGATAACCGCCGTCGTGATACCACTTATCGTGATTGCGATTGTTACGCTTCGCGTAGCCGGGTAACTGAAAGTGATCCAGAGCATGTTGATCTTGATTCGTAGTACAGGCCCCTGGGCTTTTTAAACTTTTATCGCCGCTTTATCAGAAATTATAGCACAGCGGCGGCTCCTCTCACTGGTCTTCTCCGGGGTAAACCCGCTTCCCTGCGCTGGACACCAGCTGCACAGCAAGCTTTTTCAGAGCTAAAACGAAGATTCACCACGGCTCCAGTGCTAGCTCACCCAGACCCTGAACTACCTTTCATAGTAGAGGTGGATGCCTCCGAGGTGGGAGTAGGAGCAGTCCTCTCCCAGAGATCTTCCCAGGACCAGAAGATGCATCCTTGTGCTTTCTTTTCTCGACGGCTCACCCCAGCTGAAAGTCACTATGATGTCGGGAATCGTGAATTGCTGGCGGCCTTAGAAGAGTGGCGCCACTGGCTAGAAGGGGCCCAGCATCCGTTCATGGTGTGGACGGATCATAAAAACCTTGAGTATATCTGTGAGGCCCGCAGACTCAATCCTCGTCAAGCTCGGTAGGCCCTCTTCTTCACACGCTTTGATTTCACATTCTCTTTTCGACCAGGGTCCAAGAACGTCAAGGCCGATGCCCTCTCTCGGCAGTTCGCCCCAGATAGCCTTCTAGAAACACCAGAACCAATTGTTCCCGACATCTGTGTTGTTGCCCCGGTCCGTTGGATACTAATGGAGCAAGTGCAAGATGGCCACCGTCTAGAACAACCACCACCCAACACACCACCCTCCAAGACTTTCGTTCCAACGGCACAACGGCCACTGGTGCTGGAGTGGGGTCATGATTCTCGCCTGGTAGGCCACCCCGGGCGACACCGAACCATGGAACTAATTAGCCGTACATTCTGGTGGGATAAGGGAGGATGTTGCGGGTTATGTCGCAGCCTGTTCCATATGTGCTGCCCACAAGGTCGACAACCTGCGCCCCCAAGGGCTCTTGCACCCCCTGTCCATACCCCGTCGCCCCTGGTCACATGTCTCTCTTGACTTTGTTACGGGGTTGCCCCTCTCCAATAGTTTTACAGTTGTACTTGTCATTGTTGATCATTTTTCAAAGACCTCACGTTTTGTACCCCTACAGAAGCTCCCAACGGCCCGGCAGACAGCAGACTCTAGTTAAAGAGGTGGTTCGCTACCATGGCACGCCTAAGGAAATCCTATCCGACAGGGGTCCACAGTTCATCGCCAGATTCTGGAGGGCCTTTTGGCAGCTAATGGGGGTAACTGTTCGTCTCACCTCTGGGTATCACCCCCAGACTAAAGGTCAGACTGAACGAGTCAACCAAGAGATGGAGAAATATCTCAGATCATATTGTTCTTCTAACCCTACCACCTGGGCAAGTTACCTGATGTGGGCGGAGCTGGCTCACAACCAGTTAGAGTCTTCATCCTTAGGAATGTCTCCTTTTGAAGCGCTTACAGGATACCCTCCAGTGTTGTTCCCTGACTCGCCAACAGAGGGCCCGGTGCCTGCAGCGAATGCCTCAGTCCAGCGCCTTTGACGTCTCTGGAAAAAGGTCTGCCGGAACCTTGTCAGGGCCACAAACCAACACAAACGCCAGGCGGATCGAAAAAGAAGGGTGGCAGTGCTCTACAACCCTGGTGATGTCTCTTTGCTACGCAAAGCCTTCTCTTCTCCTCTGTCTCCAACATCCCAGAACCCTCCTCCACCTCGGAGGATTGATGGCACTCTGACCTACACAGTCAGAAAACTCCTCGATGTTCGACGACAAGGTCGTGGATTGGAGTTCCTCGTTGACTGGGAGGGCTATGGACTGGAGGAGCGGTCATGGGTCTCTCAGAAGGACATTTATGACAAATGCTTGATCCAGGAGTTCTTCGACGTGCACCCGCATCTCCCTGGACCGTCGGGTGCCGGTCCTCGAGGGGGGGGTTCTGTCACGACTCAACACGCAGCGTGCCCTCCAGGACAGCAGAGGGCACTAAGGAGTCGGAGCAAGGCCGGCTCAGCCAAGATGTGAGGAAGTAACGGCCATGCTTAAAAGGGACCCTGAATTGGCTGTCTGTGCTCATTCATGGTTTGCATGGTTTGAACTGAGGGAGAATGAGAAAATGAGAATGTCCGTGGTAAATCATCGTTTTCCCGTTGGGTCAGTGTTACAGGAACGTATGGTTAAGCAACAACACGGGCTAAGCCTGACAGTTAGCCTGCCGCAGACCAGGCTAGTTTCGAAGCATAAGTTGCCATAGTAACTGAGTTCGAACTACGTTGAGCTGGCTTCATGGAACCGAATGAACTAGAAATGAGTCAGACTAACTGACATAAGCCTGGCTTATTCGGTAAACTCGCTTTATGGAACAGGCCTCTGCAATGTTTTTTTATTTTATTGCCTGCCCTTTTCCAAACAATGTTCAAGGACGACTTCCCGGATGGATATGTTTAACAAACCATCTGGCAAGGTTCAATCCAACAGCTCATCCAAACAACATCACACGACACTGCACGTTGTTGGGTCCTGAGCCATACATTTTCTGCATTTCAACACGCTTGATGTAATGCCTGGTTTACAAGATAATCAAGCCACAAACACACACACAAAGATTCTTGGAATCATTGATATATTACCCAGAGTGCACTGATGATCAGGTACTTTTTGGGGCTATAAAAACCCAGGAGAACATCACAACACCAAAGTCACACATCCAGGTGTGAGAAGTCACACTATTGATCTGTGATGCATTATTTTATTGACAGGAACTCAGTATTTAAATAAACACTTCTCTAGAAAGCATTTGTGATGTACTACTTAAGAGTTAGAGTTGGAGCTGGGTTCTAAATAGCTTCTCATGAACGAGATAACATTAGACTGAAGCACTCTTGTTGCCTATGCTGTATTTCCCTGCTTCCTTTCTAAATAAAGCAATTATGAATCAGGTTTATCATAATCATCATTATAAACCTCAATACCCTAACTGTCTGTCAGCTGTCGAGAGTTGTGATAATTGAGTGATCTGACACATTTTCTTTGCGTTTCCTGAAAAACCTCAACATCAAGACAATGTGCACGTGAAACAAAACAAAAAAATATTCGGTAAATCTGTGATCCTTGTAGTTTGTGAGTTGTTGGTACATGGTACTTGAGAGAACTAGAAGAACTTTAAAAAACTGCTGGAAAATTCCATCAGAAGACATATTTCCCTCAAGGGTAGCCTAAGAGGATGCTTAACAAACTAGATGCTTCAATAACCTTTACCAAGGCAAAAGTTGGACTTGGACCAAAGCTTCATCAAAACGAAACCTGTCTGTTAGACAGCCATTACTCAGTCAAGGTCTAAGAAATGATATCCTCGCTAGGGCCAGAACCATTTTTTTACATACCAGAGTTGGAGAGGGACAGCAGGTGTGCCTTGTGTATGCCAGCGTACAGTGGAACCCATTTTTGCATGCCCTCTGCCTGCATGGTAAGTTGGTACCACCACTCATTCAGTGGAGAGAGAGAAACACCAGATGAAAAGTAGGACACGGAAATGGTCTGTTACAGTCTCTCTGAAACTTTTTTTTTCTCCAGAAAATTCCAAGATAATAAAAGAATAACATGAACAGCCATGTCTCAGTCAGGCTCAACCTATGCCAGGCCATGGCATAGGTTGAAACCCCTGGCCACATGCGACAGGCTCTGACCGGCTACAAAGCATGCTGGCAATATGATGACCTATACTCAACGGTCCTTCTGTAATCAAAGTTAATTAATACAGAGAAATACAGAGCATTCGACAAGGACACTAAGTGAATTATATGATACAGAATTTTACAAGTACCACTTGTACTACATATTGTGATTAACATAGGAACATGGGTAATCCTTCAATTTTTTCCACAGGTAACAATTCACATTTGATAAGACCCTCTTATTCAAACAGGAAGAAGCCTATCCACATTTTTTATCTAATCTAATTTGAAACCCTATCACTCTTCCTAGCACTTCCTTTGTGCTGTGCTGTGTACATTAGCAGTGAGCCACCTGTACTGCCTCTGGTGATGACAGAAATATCCTGACTCTACGGTTGCCAGGCAATGCTCACAACTGCTGGTCCACATCAGCTAATTACAACCAGTAGTCACATATTGACAGGTGACTGCATTCATATTGATCGCTGAGACAGATTCTAAATCACTAAACACTAATAAATTATTTGCCTGTTTGGACATTGTACCAGAAAAAGATATTCTTGTGATGTTTACATTATTTGAAGAGAAAGTACATGTCTCTTCACATAGATCACAGTAAACTGTAAGATACAACTGTGATGCAACATAGTGTTCATGGTGTAGTCATTGATCGTGATCAAACAGCAGACATGCTTAGCAAATCAACATCCACCTCGAAGGAACGCAGGCCGTCGACTTCAAGTCTCTTCTGACATCCTTCGACCTGAAGCTGCTGAACACACCGGCGACCCACAAGGCAGGAAAACAGCTCGACCTCATCCTGACACGTAACTGTATCACTGACTTAACCTCTGTAACCCCACTACACATTTCTGATCACTCCTTCATCCAATTCTCTGTCTCTCTCCCTCCAACTCCTCCTACCTCCCCTCCCCTAGTAACTTTCCGCCGCAACCTCCGCTCCCTATCCCCCTCCCATTTCTCCTCCATTGTAACATCCTCCCTCCCTCCCATTGACGAGTTTATGTGCCACCCCACTGACACTGCCTCCAACACCCTGTTATCCACACTAACTGCATCACTTGACACTCTCTGTCCCCTGTCAACCAGGCCTGCGCGATCCTCTCCCTCCTGCCCGTGGCTCACGGATGTGATTCGTGCAGAACGGTCCATCCTTCGGGCAGCTGAGAGGAGATGGCGCAAGTCCAAAGACGGTCTGGACCTCGATAAGTATCACTCCCTCCTCAAATCCTTCTCTGCCTGCATAACTGATGCTAAAACCCACTACTTCCTTAACAAAATTAACTCTGCCTCAAACCCTCACAAACTTTTCTCTACCTTCTCCACCCTTCTTAACCCACCTCCCCCACCCTCCCCCTCCACCCTGACAGCAGACGACTTCTCCTCCTTCTTTGAGAAAAAAGTTGCTGACATTAGCAGTCGGTTCCCTGAACCCACCTTTCCTACCCACTCGCCCTCTATGACTAACCCAACTAAATGTCTAAACTCTTTCTCTCCCCTGTCCGAGGCAGAGATCTCTGACCTCATTCTCTCTCATCGCCCCACCTCCTGTCCCCTTGATCCAGTCCCATCCCCTCTCTTTCAAACCATCTCTCCCTCCATCATAACTTTTCTTCTCCATGTCCTTAACTCTTCTCTTACTTCCGGCACTTTCCCCTCTGCCTTCAAACAGGCCAGAGTTAGCCCTCTACTCAAAAAACCCTCCCTTAACCCTGCCGTCCTCCAGAACTACAGACCGGTATCACTACTACCCTTCTTTTCTAAAACAATTGAACGCGCTGTATCTAACCAACTGTCAAACTTCCTCTCTCAGAACAACCTGCTTGACCCCAACCAATCGGGCTTCAAGACTGGTCACTCCACTGAAACTGCCCTCCTGTCAGTCACCTCTGCCCTTCAGTCTGCCAGAGCGGCGTCGAGGTCATCCGTCATCATTCTGCTGGACCTTTCTGCAGCATTTGATACGGTTAACCATCAGATCCTGCTGGCCAGACTTTCTGAGATGGGCATCACTGGCACTGCACTTCAGTGGATCTCATCCTACCTGTCGGGAAGATCCTACCAGGTCTCCTGGGGAGGCAAAGTGTCAGGCCCCCGCCAGCTCTCCACTGGTGTCCCACAGGGCTCTGTCCTTGGACCGCTCCTCTTCTCCCTCTACACCACCTCGCTTGGACCAATCATCACCTCCCATGGCTTCTCCTACCACTGCTATGCTGACGACACGCAGCTGTACCTGTCGTTCCCCCCGACTGATCCGGGGATCTCAGCTAGGATCGAGGCCTGCCTCACAGACATCTCCGCCTGGATGACCGAGCACCACCTCCAGCTGAACCTCGCCAAAACAGAATTCCTCATCATCCCGGCCAAACCCTCCATCTCCCACAATCTCTCAATCACCCTGGGATCGGCGACGGTGACCCCTTCATCCTCTGCCAGGAACCTCGGGGTGACCATGGATGACGAGCTCTCCCTCACAGCCCACATTGCTGCGGTCTCCCGGTCGTGTAGATTCACCCTCTACAACATCCGGAAGATCAGGAGATACCTGTCTGAGCATTCCACCCAGCTGCTAGTCCAAGCACTTGTCCTCTCAAAGCTGGACTACTGCAACTCGCTGCTCGCCGGTCTCCCAGCATGCACAACCCGCCCTCTCCAGAGGATTCAGAATGCGGCAGCCCGTCTGGTCTTCAATCTACCCAGACGCTCCCATGTTACCCCGCTCCTCATCTCCCTCCACTGGCTTCCCGTCACGGCCCGTATCAGATTCAAGACTCTGGTACTGACCTTCCGAGCGGTGAACGGGACTGCACCCGACTACATCAAGTCTCTCCTGCAGCCGTACACCCCCACCCGCCACCTACGGTCTTCTTCTGACAACCGTCTGGTGGTCCCACCGCTCAAGAGCGCCCGGTCCCAACACAAGCTCTTCTCCTGTCTGGCCCCCCAATGGTGGAATCAACTCCCCACCTCCATCAGGGACACTGACTGTCTCCCCACCTTCAAGAAAAGGCTCAAGACGCACTTGTTCCGGGAGTACAACGGCACTTAGGAATGCTTGGCTGGACCTGATGTTAATTTCCTCCAGGATCACAATGACTCGTATTGAGAGACTTGTTGCTCCTGTTGGTTAGTTGTGACGGTTTTAAATTCTTGTACTCGCTGTGAAATATTTTACTGTTGACTGTTGTTTTTGTCTTCTCCTTTACAGGTACACTCTTGCACTTTTTTGAGTTTCATGTTGTTTAATTGTAACTTGTTTAACTGCATGCTCTTATGGTTCTTCCCCTTGGCACTTATTTGGTTTTTCACAATGTATACTTCATGTTTTGGCTGCTTGCAATGTTTGGGGCTATCTCGTTGTTATGATCAGTGACCTATGCTCTTTTGTAATGCTCTCTCTTGGAAGTCGCTTTGGATAAAAGCGTCTGCTAAATGCATAAATGTAAATGTAAATGTAAATGTAAATACATTGTGAGGAATAAACGCATTCTATCGTCCTTCAATAATTCCAGACAGTATACACAAGACTATTCCCACAAACAGTGACAGAGATATCAGAGAAACTACTTTCTCTCTGTCTTGGTCTCTCTCTGTCTCTCTGCGCTCTTTTTGCTTTCTGTTATTATGTTATTATCTCTCTCCCCCTCTCTCTTATTTGATCCCACCACTCTCTCTCTGTCTCTCTCTCTCCCTCCGTGTAGTTCAGTAGTTATTTTTCATTGCAGCTGGCCGGCCAAGGCAGTAAATACTCTGCTCCTCGGAGCGTGGACCTGGTGTGACCCTGCAACCTCCGTGCCTCCAACGCCTCTCCCAAGGTCTCTCATTCCAAGGCCCCTATGATGCAGCACTCGGGCTGCGCTGCGGCCTCTGTAATTCACCCTCCTGCTAGATCGCCTGCCAGCAGCTATTGATTTTTGTTTCCCCAATCTCCAGGATAGAGGGAAAGAAAAGATTAAAAACACTTTGTCAGTTTGGTGGGGAATAAGAATTCTGTGCAGAAAGATACCTGGGAGGGCAAGAGGTCAGGGATAAGGTACTGTATGTCTTTATGGCTTTAACTGTTTCCCTACCACAGACATCTTTCTTTCTCTCTATCTTTCCTTCTGCCTCTCTCTCACTGTGTCTCTCTGTCTCTTATTCTCTCTATTTATCACATTCCGTTCCCTTTTCTCTCTCTCTCTCTCTCTCTCTCTCTCTCTCTCTCTCTCTCTCTCTCTCTCTCTCTCTCTCTCTCCTCCTTTGAGTCCCTACTTAGTGCAGTGAAAATACAGTGATGCTGGAGACAGAGGGATGGTAGGGGGCTCTTTGACCAGAAATGCCCAGCCCAGATCCTGGTAGGGGGTCGGCTATGTCTGCTTCTCAGTGTAGTGGCTCAGTGGTCAGTTGCCACTATACAATGCTCTGATTTTACCCCAAGCCCACTGAAAGACATGAAAAGGTTAACTTCTAAAGAAAAACCTATTAGAAGAAGTTTGTTTTCACCCATGACTGATCACTGTCATAATGTCTTTGTCTCATCATTGCATTCAACACCCCCTCAGCCCCCCTCTTACCTTCACTTCTCCTTGCCTTGGGAATGGTGCCTTATAAGACAACTCTATCTTCAGAGATTAAATATTCATTCATTGGACGAGACCATCTCGGAGAAAGTAGGACTGAAATGTGAATTCATGGTCCCAGCTGACATTTCTTTAATATTTGATGGGTCATCAGAGCTTGGGTGTCCTTTCACTAGCTTTTGTCCCCCATTATATGCTCTCTCCGTGCCACGTGTTACGTTTTCCACATTGGTTTGTCCATTTTCTAGTTATGGTGTAACACTGGCATGTAAAACAATGGCACTTTATGTTAAGGTACTTACAGTAGAGACTAGAATTTCCTCAAAATCATCAAAAAATCACCACGCGAAAAGTGGCATTATTAACTTCCCTCAAGCGTTGTTTAATCTGGGGTCTGGTAATCATAGGTTAGATGAAGGTCCACTCAAAGACATATCATGTATGTAATGCCTATTCACTATTGTAAGCCTTTCAACACCAAATTAGGCTTGTCTAAACAGGGGGTTCCTTTTGAATTGTCTGTGAGGGTGTATGTGTGTTTGCATATGTGTGTGCAGTAAGATAATGACATTGAGAGTATGTGTATGTGTGAGAAAACAGTTTACCCAGACTCATGGCTTTATCTGGTCTTGGCACAATGCTCAC
Source organism: Thaleichthys pacificus (assembly GCA_023658055.1). NCBI lineage: Eukaryota > Metazoa > Chordata > Actinopteri > Osmeriformes > Osmeridae > Thaleichthys > Thaleichthys pacificus. Next base: position 16,386,786 of record CM042854.1, read on the forward strand.
CTCACCAGATGTTAGTGTGTTTTGCGCCTCCAACTCCAGGTTTCTCTTGTGTTCGAGGCTCCCCAGCGATCAGACAAACATCCTGTTGGTGCACAATAAATGAATGTTAGGAAACGTGAAATAATAATAAAGAATATCATCATCATACTTTTCTATGTAAACGTGTGTCTTGTATCTTGATAGACAGGTAACCTCCAGGCTTGATGCATTATTTCCTCAAAATGCAGAAACTTCATCAGAAAGAGAAACAAACACTTAACACAATAGAACTACAAGGTTCCGCACTGCAGCAACAGGCAGTGTGTGCAGTGCCAGAAACATGTAGTTATCGATCCAGTTCATGAAGCAGTTTACGTTTATGCTTCACTAAGGAGATTTGTTATATTCACTGTTTTCCTCAATACTGACTTTGAATTGCGCTGTATGGATGCAACCCTATCATTAACCATCTTTAGGCTTTGACTGGTCCTTGTGTGGAGGTGTGTTGGCATGAAACACGGGGAAAGATGAACACACACACACACTAGGCAGCTGAAACAAAGGAGGAATTGGATTTTCCTTTGGGTTAATCCAACCACCTTATCACACACAATTACAGAATTATTAAAACACACTCACATATACAAACCCAAACACATCCGAGCCGAGCTGTCAAATAAGACATTCAGATTTGTTAATTCCAAAATGAAGCATGCCTGTCAGCGAAGGGGCAGCTCCTCTCCATCTGTCATCGTTGAAGCCCTGTGCGTCTGACACAGGGATTCATTCGTCTTGTCGTTCCTGACAGTCGGATTTTCCCGCCGCACTCCCGCTTGCAGTCACCTGGGATGTTTTGGAAGGCAGACTTAAAAAAGAAAACACTCTGTGACAAGGAGTAGGTCTCTGAACGCATGCAGATGAGGCAGGGAAAATGCAGGGAGCAGCGAGCAGGGGGGCTCTGAGGTTTCCACATCAGTCACATCACCCTCACCCTCCACCAGCCGGAATCACAGCTCAGCCTGTAGGCATGGATGCCCTACAGCAATCACACACATGCTCACAAGGGTGATGGGGGTGGCTGACATGAACTGTGTTGGGCCTTGGTGTCTGTTCTCTCTCTGGTTGCTACTAACGCAGCATCAGGTCCTTTTGATGCCTTTGAGAGGTTAGCTAGGAGTTTTCACTGCATAATTATTCAAACCATCAACCTTCTGTAGGGAATATGTAAATGCACAAAGAATTTAAAAAAAAAAGTAGTTTTGTCTACTGTATAATACAATCATTTGTAATTACACCGCCATTGACATTGTATTCCATTAAGTGATTAAGTACTGTACACTTTACAATGACATCCTGATGGGCCTTTGTAGATGTGTTTAAGCACATACGGTTGGGATGGTGAGGGGGGGGCGGTGGTGGTGGTGGTGGGGAGGGGGGGTTAGTGAAAAGTCTGAGCTACAAAATGCTGAGTCGACTTCTGTCCCTTAATCTATTTGAGGCTCGATTAAAGTTTCATTTGTACCCATCTCCTAATGCCAGTGAGTGTGTGGTGTGCGTGTGTGCATGCGTGTACGTGTGAATACGTGTTCATGTGTGAGTGTGTGTGTGGTGGTGTTTCTCAGCCTTGTCTGGTGAGCAGTTTCAAACTGAGTACATATCTTATCTCTACGGTTCGGACCCACTTTATTCATGCCTCTGGGACATTGGAAGCCGCAAACAACTGCATTTTTCATCAAGGTTACTTCCTGGTGAGATGCAGGATGGACCACCGTGTACACAACTTAAATGATTCAGTCCTGCAGTTTCTAGCCAGCCACCATTAGATTGTCCCTGACCTTGTACATGTATAGTGTTCTGAACTTGTACTGTTTATCCCCTTGTTTGGAATTATCAAATGGTGAGATGCATATAGTAATCTGTATTCTGAGTTATTCCCTGTAAAGTGTTATCTTTGTTTATACCATGGTCTGGGTGAATACTCGATTCTGATTGGCTGCAGGGGTGTCCATTATCCGGTGATAACGGACACCTACTACGTAATTGCAGCAAAACTATCTTTTCACCGTTCTAAATTATTCCGCTGGCTACATAGTATATGAGCCTGTAGAAAGTGTCTGAAATAAGTAACCATAACAACAGGGATGGAGTCAAAGCCTCCATTTACAATTTTGAAAGACTTTAACAAACTTGTATTTACAACAATAAGTGACTTCAATATTTATTTTAACCTATTTGAAAAATGTTACTTTTCTGAATGTAGTGTGTCAGTGTCACGTAACCGCTCATCTCACATCCCATTCGCTATTCACCTCGCTAGTCAATCTACTGCAGACACGCTGCGGCCAACACGACAGTAGCAGCAACTCTACACATGGCCGATTATTTTCTTATTTAAAATCTTGCTTTTATTTGGGGACAATATGGCTCGATAGCTGGCTAGTCATGTTGTTAAACATACTGTCAAATTATAATTACTGTTTGGAGAAAATGTCAACTTTGATGCGGTCATCTCACATCCATTTGCTATTCAACTCGCTCCACAGGCTGCGGCGTACTGTAGCCTAGTAGGCTACTAGTATGGCCGATACTTTGTTCGTGAAAATCTTGATATTGATTTTGGGACAGTGACATGGCTGGTTGGCTGGCAAATCTTATTGTCAAACATACTGTACAATTATATTTACTGTTTGTCAACCGTACACAATGTTATTGCCTCTGAATCTTGCTAGCATAACGTTAGCTTTCGGGCTAATAGCTCAGCCAAGGGAAAGCCGGTGTTGGTTCTATGAGCTGAGTTAGATTTCTTTTGCAAAACGCCTGAAAACATAAATTAATGTTTGTAAAAAAAAAAATAGTTGGCAAGTGACCATGGTATAAGCGGGATAATGCCCTTCGAGGTGTCCAATATGGCCTCCGCGGAAGCAACCGTCCGACGCGCCTCCGCATTGTCCATTATCAGGTGATATTGGACACCTTGTCGGGCATTATCCCTTACTTATTTGGTTGATTATCTGTTTCAGCAAGACAGTTTGAGTCCCTGATGGGAATGTAGGACTGCTAGTCTAGACAGAAACATTTTTAGGAAGAAAAAAAAGCAAAAAGCAAAGCAAAAATGTAAAACATCCAATATTCATAAGTAGGGCCTATGTTATTATCAGTGAGCTTCATTTGCAATTCTAATAAAATCCTGCAGACTTTTTTGAGGTGGGGTTTGTAAATGCTGCAACAACACATTACATTTTAATGGAGGAGAGTATGCAATGTTAGTTTGTTTCTCTAATTATGACAGAAATGCTACTTTCTTGAGTTTTGTCATCTCATCAAGATCTGGTATCAGTTTCTCAACTCTGATGTGGTACAACAACACTGCAGTAGAATGCTGCAGTGTAGTTAGTAGTATGTAGTAATAATCAGAGCACAATGTTGCCTTTTATCAAATCAAGTCATCAGTTTCTTTCCATTAATTTTTCCTAAAATGGTAACACAAAAATGTGTAAGAAATATAAGACTAACAGGCTGCATAGAGTTCAATCTCCTGAATGTTCCAATATGTCAAGATACCATGCCAGTGAGTGTCTGTTGGAAGTAAAGTCCTGCATTGAAGTAGCACCTAGATACTAGACAGTCTGGACCTATCCCTGACAGATGACCCCCGCCCCCCCAACACACACACAAACACCCACTCTGCCCCAAGTGACAATTACTGCTTCAACCCCTATTCAAGACCTAATGAGAAAACAGACTGATCGATCCTACACAGGCCATAAAAGAAAAGATTCCAGTTGTATAACTGAGCTGAGGTGTCATAGACACAAAACACATTTCTTTGTCTACATAAGAGGGTTAGTTAAGTAATGTATCATACTAATACATCTGCAACTATGTATCTTTACATTGATGTAAACGGAGAGGGGCCAGAATGCTCCAGAATGAATCGGATGGGGGGTTTGGTTTGCAATTAGAGCATGGGTGTGGTCAGTATCCGCTCCGAATAATTTATAATACGTAATAATTAAAAATATGTATTTGTTAATTAATGAATGATGTTAATTTGTCTTATTCTAGTTAACTATGTCTATAAACATTACCTAATTGGCTTTTAGGAGATCTAGACATCTATTGTCTCGCAATCAGGGGTCGTCTTTCCTATCCACCATGTAATATCCCTGCCAAGCTTCCATTCCAGGCACAATTATTTATTACATATTCAGTCTCTATCCATCATTGTATTGCCACCTAGTCCAGTCTCCGTGTTAACGGTCACATGCCTTTATGTTTATTGATGCGTCCCACCTTCCCGAAAGATGATTGACGTTTTCAGAGGAAACCGAGGTGGGACTTAAGCGCTGCTCTTCTCCAATCGTTGCTTAAGGGGCGGAGGCTGTTTTATCCATACTCTGCTTATGACTCAGTTGCTAGACATAAGCGAAACAATAACAGTTGTGGTGAGACTTTATATCTCAGCTCTAGGGCAAGTAGTTACAGGTTGGGTTTATCAAGCTTTCGAGGAAATTCGACATTTCCTCTGACCCGTTGTGTCCAAGCCACTTTTAATGAGATTAGGTCCCTTTAGTATAGAATCTTTTTTTTCTACAGTAGCCTAGCTGTGCAGGAGTGGCCAGAGCCAAAAGCAGCTTTTCAGATCAGATTTCACCTAAACCAGCTGGGAGAGAGAACGGGAGGGCTGTCATTCTCCTTCCTCTCCGATCCAGAAGAGCTCATATAGGGGAAAAGAGAGGGAGAAGCAGTGTGAGGGCGAAAGAAGGGAAGAGAAGGCAGGAGGATCCAAAGGAATTTCCAAGGATATTTCTTCTGTCGCCGTTGAGGAAAAAAGTGTTTGTCAGTTGGGGGCGAGGCAGAGACCGTGGTCAAGGATGGACGAGCAGCCTAGGTTGATGCACTCCCACGGACTGGGGATGGCCGGACACCCTGGCCTGGCGCAGCATATGCAGGATGGCACTGGAGGGACGGACGGAGAGGGAAGGAAGCAGGACATCGGAGACATATTACAGCAAATAATGACCATTACAGACCAAAGCCTGGACGAAGCGCAGGCCAGGTGAGGTGGCATAAAGTTGAATGTCTCTGTGATGGAATACAAAATCAGAATACTTTAACTATCTATTTAGACTGCGAAGAGAATGTGCTTCTAGCTCAATAAAATATATGTGCACACCCGATGGCAGAATTACGAGAAATAAACCTCGTCAGTTTTGTTTCGTAAAATAACTTTTGAATAAGCAATTCTGTTATACGTTTGAAAAAAATATTGTGACATGTTATGCAAGCGTGGAGCTGTAGCCTACCTCTCATTTTCCCAGCGGCTCTTTTCTTTCAATTTTGTACAAGGTTGGGCTACCCTATACGTTGCAAACATGCTGTGTATCGCACATGTTGCAGATGTCTTTTGAAGGTTCTCTCTCAATAAATGGTAAAACACATCACTGTTAACGTAGCTACAACGCGCCATGCAAACTCCCCACACTATAATCTAATTTAGTTTGCCACATAAACGCCCCTCGGTGTTGAACTGATGTTTTTCGTGTAATTTAATTCCTGCCAAGGACAGAGGAAAGTTATTGGCACACAAGTATTTTCTTTATTTAATCGTGTATATCCAACAAGTCATTGAATAGGGTTGGAAATCTAGACAAATTAAAAAGGTAATCATTAAAATCACCAATTGTAATATCTCCGTTTATTTGACCAATTAAAGAGGCACAGCAGTGGCTGTGTTTTCTCTTTTTGCTGAGTTTAATGGGATGGGGCACAAGAAACAAAGAAAACTCATCATTCATTTTGTATGTATTAATTTCCTTAGGAAACATGCACTGAATTGTCACAGGATGAAGCCAGCACTCTTCAATGTCTTGTGTGAAATTAAAGAGAAAACAGGTAAGGTTTAAGAGTTAAGAACTTCTCATGATGTATATGTGTTTTTTTCTGATCCATGTTTCTGGAGAGAAACTAAGGTTTTAGACAAATTGTTATTGGTAAACTCGGGATTTGGTTAGAGTCTGTACAGTTTTTCCTGTACATCTGGTGTACGAATTCTTGTTACAAACCCCCATCCTCGGATAAACTATATTGAGAGTAAAATTACTCTCGTCAACACTAGTGAATATTTGATTTGACTATAAAAGGTAATTATTAGTGCTATCAAACGATAAAAATATTTAATCGTGATTAATCGCATTAATGTCATAGTTAACTCGCGATTATTCGCAATTAATCGCACATTTTTATCTATTCTAAATGTGCCTTGATTTCTTTTTGGCCCATTATATTTTCTCATTTTAATGCTCTTATAAGAGAGAGATATATCAACATGGAAAAGTGGATCGGATTGCTTAGTGCAAATGTTTTTTATTATTGAAAACAACATTGCAATCGCCTGGCTTTGATGAGGGGGCGGAGAATTCGCATCAGCTGTGTGCTTGGCCATCAAGTGGTATTTCAGACTGGACATGCTGCGATGATAGCTCAGTTCACAACGACAAAACACACAGATCACTTTGGTCTTGTCAATGGAACCACTTGGCAACTTTTTAAAAGTAAACTTTCCATTCAGAATCTTATTGGCATCCATTTCTGCGTCTCGCGCTCGCCATCCACTCAAAACGTAACGTTAGCCTACTACTCTTTAGCCGGCTCGCAAGCCCAAACAAGTGTGTGCGGCGTGCCTGTTGGTTTGTTTCCGGTCTAGCTAGATCCGGTGTGGTGTTGTAGTTTTTCTAACGTCAGTAGTTGTTGCAACAGCATGTGAAAAAAACTAAAACGTTTGCTAGGCCATAAAGAACGTTAATCTTGCGGAAAAAAAATGTACGCCGTTAAAATGTGTTTGCGTTAACGCCGTTAATAGGCGTGTTCGACTTCATGCAGCACCGGCGGCGCTGACAGCCGGCTGCAGCCGCCTGCAGCCCGGCTGACTTGAAGCAGCCAATGGCATTCTCAACTTCAAGACAGCCAGGCTGCAGGCGGCTGCAGGCGACGCCGGCGCTGTATGAAGTCGAACGCACCTATTAACTCGTTTAACTGACAGCACTAGTAATTATACAAGATGGCAGCACTTTACATTAAGGTTACATTAACTTGTATGTAACTACAAAGTAATACCTACAGTAAGCGAATACATTAGGAATTGCTATGTAGTGAAATTGTACTAAGTGTTAGTGGTATCTATTACAAAAATGTAAAAAATAAGTAAAACACAGTATGGGGTGTGAGGGGTAGGTGGATATTGTAAACAGGCAGTTGAAGGTTGTGTTACCAAAACAAGATCAATGTTAGCATCCACTTACTCCTGGAAAGTCCTACACCCCCATACCAAGTTTCACTTGTACCTTAGTACTAAGTTCTAACAACTAAACTGTATTGATGTGTACTACATAGCAGTTCATTTGTAGTTCAGTGTACAATGGTGTTAATATACATATTTACTTACATGGTTGTTTATGTAACTTAAATGTAAAGTGCTGCCCTTGAGACAATTCATCCCAATTCATTACAGTGTCCCTTTTCACTCAGTTCTGCAATGTGTTTTTTCTCAATGTTTATTTGGTCTGCTGTTTTTACGTACAGGGCCAGAAGGATTTCTAAATTGGTGTTTCAAGCAAGGGTCTAAGTCATGAAAAAGGAATGTGTGTGAAACAGGCAATGAACATACTTAAAAGAGGATTAAAAGAGAGAGGCAGCTTGTCTGCTCATAGAAAGAATGTGAATATTCCAGGCTCCACTAGAGCAATATCTCTTCAAGATAGAAAATCAAAAAGCAATCTCCAATACAGACTTATCGCTGAATCTGTCTTTGAACAAGTGTCTTTTGAAATTGTTGAGGGAGAAACCATCCTTTATTTTGGCCTTCACTGAGAAGGGCTTCACCTTCCAAACTACATAAGATAACAAATGGAGAGTTGTTCAAGTAGGCCATACTTTCACACTAATCTGCCCTGATCTGTAATTCACTTTTTATGAAATAAAAGAAAAGGAAAGAAACAATGAAATACATACAAAAGAGATAGAGTCCAGTGTGTGAAAAGCTAAGGTCGATGGGGCCTCTCTCCTCCAGGGTCTGCTTGGAAGGGAGTGAGAGAGTAATGCCTTATGCCTGGCTCTTTTTAAACTGCCTGGCGTCACTACGGGTTCAGCTGGAGTTCGTTTCCAGAAAGAAGAAGAACAAAGTGACTTGGACCTTTTCCTGGTTCCCTTTAACCCCCCCCCCCCCCCCCCCCCCCCATCACTCTCTCTTTGTACTTCCCACCGGTCCTGGAAGCCAGAGGAACCAGAGCTGTTCTGTCTAAAGACTGTAGGAAGTTTGTTGTGATAGTATATCACATAAATGTTGCTTTAATGCTTAGTCTACTGTCTAGTGTGAAGGCCTCAGTTGATTAGGTTTAAGTTTGGTGGACTGGCAAAAATAGGGGAGTCAGGTGGCTGAGCAGTTAGGGAATCCGGCTAGTAATCAGAAGGTTGCTGGTTCGATTCCCCGGCCGTGCAAAATGACGTTGTGTCCTTGGGCAAGGCACTTCACCCTACTTGCCTCGGGGGAATGTCCCTGTACTTACTGTAAGTCGCTCTGGATAAGAGTGTCTGCTAAATGACTAAATGTAAATATAGTTTACGAAGTAGAAATAACACCACAGGTGGCACACACATGCACAAACACACTCATCGACGGTTACTAATCATGAACTAAGCCAGGAGCTACAGTATAAAGTACTTACAAAAAATATAAACACAACTCAATTACTGTGTGAGACATTCTAGAACCCATTGAATTTACCCCACTGGGTCTCACCTTCTAGCCCTTCTGCAATTGTTTTTGCTCCAAGCATCCTTGTTAAGGTGCCCTATGCAGACAAAATCTACAATCCTTTGCAGTGACAGTGAAAATGACTCAAACCATCGCCGTGGCATTTACGGCCAAATGTGCTGAGTGTAGAGTGTGCGAGGAGAGAACAGGCTGTAATTTGTCAGGTCTTTTTTATATTATTTTATAAAGAGTCAGCCTCTCCTCACTTCTACATTGTTGCAGCCAGGATGTCTCAGGGGGAATTGCAAGAGGAAGACTATTAAAACAGCAGTCGGGCTTGAGGATAGACAGACAGAAACAGACATGAGCATAGACCAACAGGGAGGGAAGCAAGAAGGCACACAAGAAAACCGACAGACAGGCGTAAAGGCACTAATAAGTCAAAAAAGTGTTTACATGAGATGTTCTGAGTGAAAACACAATACCCCACAACATCAAGGGTTGAGGAAGAAAGTGCATTTTAGAGTAGTTAGATGAGCAGTTTGTGATAGTAAACATATCCCCTTTCTAGTGGGTCTCTAAATGGAGTGTAACCAGATATTGTTGTCTTCAACATCATAAGATATGCATGTCTCTGTCCATTGCTATGCATGCGTGTTGCACGATCCTTGGTCGCTGTGTTCCGTAGCATGTTAGTCCAGGGTGCGTGTTGACAGCAGCGATACGGTGACGGCACAGTGATGAGGCTTCCTCTGGCATTCAGCTGACAAGTGAAGGCAGGACTGCATGCCAATAGCAGAAGGGGCTGGCCTTAACTCCTGACCCCACTCCCTATCCCCATATATCTGGTCTGGGGTCGCCCCCCATGTCATGGTGTGGGATATTTAGCAAGCTTATACAAGCACAGGATGGCCCATTAGCACTGGGAAAACTCCAGTGGGATTGGACACATTGTGTTGTGCCTTCTTTCTTTGAACACAAGAAAAAAAATCTGATGGCTCTGTAAGCTTAGTGTTTAAAATAGTTTTATATTGCATGCTAAAAGAGTAGGATGTGTGCATGTGAAACCATTGCGGTTACTGAAGTTGGCACGTACCAGTTGACCAAGTAAGAGAAGCCAGACACCAAGTTGACGTTCTAGGTGTCAGGTTTCAGGCCAGAGCTCTCTCTCCCTCTCTCTTCCTCTCATCATCCCTCCCATGCACTCACTCTCTCTCATTCTCAGTCTCCCTCTCTCTCTTCCCTCTTATTTCTGTCTTCTCTCTTTCTCTATCTCTATCTCCCCCTTCTCTCCAGAGGGGATCCCCTCATTTACAAAAAGAAGTAGAACAAAGTGACTTGGAGCTTTTCCTGGCTCCCCCTCCTCCCCTCTCTCTCTCTTTCCCCCCTTCTCTCTCTCTCTCTTTCTCTCTCTCTCCCTCCTTCTTTTTCTCTCTCGCTCTCTTTCTCTCTCCCTCTCTCTCTCTCCCCAGTCTAAGTCAACAGCCGCTCATGGTTCCCAGTCTCAGGTCAGACAGGGAACTCCTGCATGACTAATGTGATCAGATGGATAATACATCACACTACTTGGAGTTGTCAAAGCTAAGCGCCTGGTGACCTCTGTGACCCCAACTCTTATACCACTGGTATTAAGTTGGGGATGGGCATGTGTGCTGTTTACATACATAACTAATAGCTAATTGTTGAATTTTTATGAATCCAATATGTACCTACATATTTACATTACATTTACATTTATTCATTTAGCAGACGCTTTTATCCAAAGCGACTTCCAAGAGAGAGCTTTACAATTTAGGTCAATGATCATAAACAACGAGATAGCCCCAAAAACATTGCGGTTAACCAAAACATGAAGCATACATTGTGAAAAGCAAATAAGTGCCAATAGGAAGAAACATAAGAGCATTTAGTTAAACATATATAGACACTTGGAGGAATGTGGTTTCTGTCAATTAGAACTAGGCAGCAAATATTATGAAATAGAAGGGTGCTCAGTAGTTTTCACCCCAGAATAGTAAGTTTGATGCCACAGTCTGCGGTGTGGCGTATTGGTGGTTCAATTTGAGGGACAGGACTATTTACTGGGGGGGGACGGGGGACGGACTAGCTGGTGAAACAGAGAGAACCAGTAGAGTACTACTCTGTCTGTTCCAGCGTCCAGCCCTCATGCTGCTGTTTTTCAGTGTTTAATAGACATGGCCATCCGTGATGAGTTCAGAGTTTAGTGTGGCCTGCCTTTGTTACTCTCCGCTCATCCCCAGTGACAGATGGAGGCATTAGTCTCCAATGTGGTGCTGTCCTGAAACTAATGGCTATGTCCTTGGTTTTCCCCAGCGCAGCAGAGACAGACTGTATATCTGCTCCCACCCAACTCCCTTCCCTGGAAATGCAACAGAAGCAGTTTGTCCCCTTGTGCTTTTGGTTTCCGTGGAAAATATGATCGAACAAGATCCCCTGTATTTTGTTCACTCTCATAAATAACAAAGTTTCCAAACATCTTTGAAGTTGTCGGGAAAAAAACTGAATTGCACTTTGATACATTTTGGAAGAAAACTTTACTATATTCCCTTTCTTTCCAGCTAGTGTACTAGAAATATAGGAAAATTATATGACAAAATGAGAGTGAACGAGTCCCTCTGTTGAGGATATAATGTGTTTTTTTCACTCTTTCATTCTTAAATAGACACTAGTTTGCCGTTGGGAAAAGTAATGCTTGGACTTGCTGAAATGATCTTCCTGTCTATCTGGGACAGTGTACAACTTTGACAATGTAAACAGACACACTTCAGAGATGACAAGATTCTTCCGCTGTTTTTGCATGCTGTTCCCTGTCCTCTGATCTAAACAGTCTTGCAATTAGGGCAGCTAATACATTATGCAAATGCTGAGTGGAGTAATTGAGACATGTTAATCATGTTTTAATGCCTAATTACAGGCCGGTATATCTGAGGTGGGAGCACTAATTGGTTGTGATAACAGGTCTGGCTGTGGGATGGTCATTTGCTGTGTGAGTGTGTGTTTGTTTGCTTCTGTATGTGAATTTGTGTGTAAGGTTTTGTGCGTTTGTGCATGTGTGTGTATTTTGTGTGAGTGTGTGGGGGGGATGTTTTATTCTGATCCCTTTTTGGGTGATTAACTAAGAGGAGAACAGAGTAATCAATTACCTTTCTCCTATGTAATATGTGTTGGATTTCTGGGCCATGTTCCATAAAGCGAGTTTACCGAATAAGCCAGGCTTATGTCAGTTAGTCGGACTCATTTCCAGTTCATTCGGTTCCATTAAGCCAGCTCAACGTAGTTCAAACTCAGTTACTATGGCAACTTATGCTGTGAAACTAACCTGGTCTGGGGCAGGCTAACTGTCAGGTTTAGTGTGTGTTGTTGCTTAACCAGACCTTCCTGTAACACTGACCCAACAGGAAAATTATAATTCACCATGGACTTTGTGGCGTGATGCCTTTTTTATTTTTTTTTACCAAATCGGTTCAATATGTAGGCTACCTTTTATAGAAAAAAAATAAGATAAGATATTCCTTTATTCATCCCACATTCGGGCATTGCAGCAGCAAAGTGGACAGAAGTATACATCAATTTACAAAGTAAGTATGAGATATTATAAAAAATATATAAAAAAGATAACACCAGTTGCATATGGAGACCAAATATAAATAAACAAATATAAATATTTGGCTTATGGCTATATGGTAGTTTGTGATATCAAATTTAGGCTGATGCTACATATATCTCAATCTAAATTATCCCAGTAAAATTATCAAAGCTACATAATAGTTAACAGTAGCCTACAATTGCAAAACAAACCTAAATCTACTGGATAATGTATGGGCTAATAGTATTTATTTAAAACAATGTCAAAAAAGTCATTTTAGATCTGTTTAGAGGTTGTATGTTTTTTTAATCAATGAAGTAAATGTCTAAAAAAAGGACCTCGACCTTCGTAGCCTATCGTTCATGTCAATCATGGCATGTCACTTTATTTTGATGAAGTGGTAGATGAGCTGCCTATGCGGCTTAAAGAGAACATTCTTTCGGGAAGAAGTCACGTGGTCGTGAACATTGCGTTTTGCCGTGGTGGAACGATATGATGCATGTTCTACCTTTCTGGCTGCTTAAGAATAGGGTGCACCCGCAAATATCTTGACTTCTTGAATCTGACTTGAATTAGTCAGATTGCATGAACTAGAATTGGCCTTTTTGGAACTGCTTTAGCTTGTTAGGTTAATTCAAGTCAGGTTTGGGACTTTTTTGAGCAGCCTTTATGGAACAGGCCTCTGTTCTCACACAGATTGTTGCCATTGACTGTTTGAATCTGTGTGTTGGTGTTTGTGTGTGCATGTGCAAGTTAAAATTATTAATAAACAAGAGGCATGGGAAGTAAAGGAGGGAAGGAGGGAAAGAGAGAGACAAAGAAAGGGAAAGAGAGAAAGAAAAGGAGACCTATCAATTCCCTTATTAATAAGAAATGTGAACATTTCATATTTCTATTTAAAGTCTCTGTTTACCTCTCTGCTCAATCTGGTTATCTAATACAGTGAGATCAGCCATTCTGCAATCTAGGCTTTTAGAAAAATATTTGTTCTTAGTTGTCTGACAGATATCATATTCACAGCTATTACAGTATGAATGGCATGCCACTTATCCAATCCAAAATTGCTTTAGAGAGGAAATGTGTTTCACAGCAGAATGGGGTTTTGTTTATTATCTGAGTCCAGAACATTCTTAGGAACAACTACAGCATACAGAATATAATAAAATAATAATTCCTGTTGAAGTGATACCTTACATAAATTTAGCATTTATTTGGCTCATATACTGTAGATCAATCCACATGCAGCGAAACATAATGAATGAAAGTAGGTATCCATAGGTATTCATTTTACTGTATGTAAGCATACAGTAGTATAATGGTGTAAAGCCTTACCAACCAACTCAGTTGCCATATCAACCCCTATGTGGCAGGGGATCACCTTGAATTCAGGGTGCGGGCTCACACCCGTCGGATGCCCCGCTGTTCCGATGTGAGGAGTGTGTCGGCAGCATGCTGGGGGTGTGGGTAGGTTGATGGAGCCTTCACCCCGACTCCCGTTCCTGGGCAACAGTAAACAGTCAAACATGGAACTGCGAGGGGGCCTGTCCTCTCGGACAAAAAAAATACACAAATGAACACAAACTGGTTACACAGACCCAGATTAACGGTCTCCTTTCACTACAATTCAGATACTCGCCACACACACAATTAGCACCAATCAGCATGGCTCTCCTCTCTCCCCCCATCTGTTTTGAGTAGTAAAAAGGCTGCATGTACACACACATTCACACGCAGGACTTGTGTCTGCAACGCAAACACACAACTGTAGACCTACACCATGTGAAATGGTGAGGCAGTGTGCCAGTTGCCTCCTCTGTAGTAGCATGTAGAATATGGTGCCACAGTGTGTTATGTGGAGAAGGCCGTGACTGGGACGGGTCACTGCTGATTGGATCTTTCAATTAGGGATAGCAACGGCTGTGGCGTAGTGACTCATGCAGTGCAGATAGCACCATTCATTTTAATCAGACGGGGGAGAGACTGGTGTGGATTGGTGTCTTCCTTGTCGCGGAACACTTTCACATTTAGATACAGTGAGTTGCTCACACACATGCAGACACACAGACACACACCTCACTCTCCAGCACACAGATGCTCAGGTGGATTGAGAGGGGAGGAAAGGTTGCCGTGGGTAACGCATAACGACACGGTAGTCTTTCGTGAGCTATTCTAATTTATGTTTATAAAGCCTTGCCGTTGCTGTAGGAGACAAAGAGGCCACAGATGAGCCAGTGTAACCTCACCACCTTCAACGGTAGGGGGGGGGGGGGGGGGGGGGGGGGGGGGCAAACGGAGAGAGCTTGAAATGGAGAGGCGGAGAAAAGAGAGACAGTCACTGCAGTTTAGGAAGATGGTTAAGGACAGATTTAGCCTCCACACGCTGTTGTTGCGTTTGACGCTATTTTTCTGGTTACGTTATGATCTTTGTGTGGGTGTGTGTGTGTTAGCAATACGGGAGGTTACAACCATTCTGCCTTCCATGATGTCTGGCAGTTCTGTTGGTGGGCGTTGGAGGATGTGTTGAATAGCTGACTGACATCCAGGCAGCGCTTTTAGGGAAGCCTGGCCAGCCATGCTAGCTGAAGTCAGTGTTCAAATCGGCCGTTTGGCAACGGATCACACCGGAAACAATGTCTCATGGAACCTGATAGGAGCCATCTGATGTGCCCTCAGCAGTGTTCCTCAAATGGGCCCTGAGTCTTTTCGAGGGAAAAGTTGGGAGAATAGGAAAGGATGATTGGGTTGATCCACCCAACCAAACTGTAGCAGATGACCAGAGTCATGGAGTGTTTTGCGCTTGTATCAGATATCATTAGTTCCATTGTTCCATTAGTTCCAGAATAACTGTAATGGAATCAAACATGTGCAGGAACAAGGATGCTGTTCATGGCTCAGAATGACCCAGACTGTTAAAGATTCAGTTGGATGCCCAGGCTTAGTTTGTTCTGCATCTCTCCCACTGTCAGCCATGGAAGAGCTTCGCTCTAACGATAGGAATCTGTTGGTTCCCTCTCACTCAACTGTCTGCCAGCTTGCCTTTGGCAGCGTTAGTTCTGGACAGTTAACTCAATGATATTATGTTAATTGCTGTAATTTGCGTTAGTTTTTTAAAGTAATTTTTTACTTATAATCAGCAAATTATATACTTCTCTTTATTTATCATGGCAACAGTTTCCTTGATGGAGGATCCCTTACCCTTGACACTGTAAATGGACAGGTGATACGATGTAAGTGTGTGGGTGTGTTCTTTTTGCTTTTTTAAGTTACAGGACAATTGCATAACAGCGTCCTGGAAAGGGAGAAAGTGAGTTGTGTTCCCACAGGCTTGACTGATCAGCTGGTCTGTGCTATTGGTGGGACAGACTCTGTTTCTTAGCTGATAACACACACATGTCCACCATTCTAAAATACAAAAAAACTGTTTGTATACATGCTCTCTGTGTACACGACACTTGCTCTTGTTTTGCTCCTGGGTGTATCTCTCCGTTATCCAGCCTTCCTTGTTGTCTCTACTGTGTTGACAGTAAACATGTTTTATGATGCAGGGACATAAATAGACAGTGTGGTCACACCAGGGATGGGCTAACTAGCTGCAGCAGTGTGAACACCAACCTGAAAGTAGCTTTTCACTTGACAGGGAAAGGGTTCATTTCATATAAAGCTTAGACTGAATACGGCACAACCTTCTGACAAAAGTTGGAATGCAAATGTCAGCTCGTACACACTGGGCAAGTACACCAGCAGTCAGTTTCTTTGAAATCTGTTTTATAAGTTGTAGCTCATCATGTTCTATTTTCCTACTTTGAGATCCCATTGGCTTGTTAGCATTTGGCTCAGCCTCCCCCTATCCTGTTTTACAGAAGATGTTGAGCAGCTCCCTCCCATAAATACATCCATTTATTTTATATTGCTATAACTTGACTTAATGGAAAGCACCTCCTCCCTTCCCCACAGATGTGATCCCATTGATTGATTGATATTGGGAGAGGCTCTGTGTGATAAAGGTCAGAGTTTAAGAGCTTCGTGGATAGTTTAACCTTGATAAAACAGTTGTTTCAGTAAGGCTGATTTTGGCCCATCCGTCTTCATCTGTCAAGACCCAGAGCTGCAGTATGCAAATGAAGACGACGGAGAGGGAGGTGGGGGCGCAGGGAAGTGCCTTGCACAGTTAAATGGGGCGTTGCGAATGTGCGGTGTACCTTGCCACCGGGGGTGATACTACTTACTGTCCAAATTTAGTGTGTCTTCTCCGCAACAACCACCATCACCTACCCCCTTCTCCTTATCACTTTCGTCTAGGCTTCAGCACGATACTGCCCATGAAGGAATTGTGGCCTCTCGTAAAACATTACTGCCATGTAAAGAATTTTACACTTGCACGTCCTTGTACATGTTATAGCTATTTAATGTTTTGAGTTTTTTTTGTGTATGCGCGTGTTTGTGTGTGAATAGAGAGTAGAAAGCCGTGTGCTGTACTGTATGCGAGTGTGTGTTATTGTGTTGTTGTTTTTTGTAGGTATTCACGTTGCACAGTTTTTTCCCAGTTTTCTTTGCTGTGTCCTAGCAAGTCATTTCGGAATCTGTCTGTTTATTGTACTAATTAGTGAGTGTGGAGGCGTAATGATCGTATTGTTTATGATAATTGCTGTTTTAAAGGTTTTAATTGTGTTTTAAATGGAGAACAACTAGCTTATTTGATCATGTTTCAAACTTATGTAGTACTAAAAAAACATTTTTGAGAAAATACTGCTGTACTGTGTTTTGGATGGGTGAACAAAATGCTCATACTGTAGCACAATGTGTCTAATTATTTGAGTGTTCAAGATTGTGTGAATGTATTATATATATTGTGAGGATGTTTGTGGGTACAGTTTCATATTGAGGTCTCATGATTGATTTTCCCTCTTGCTCTTCACTTTGTTCTCTGCCTCAGAACTCATTTTGAGCAGAAGGCCGCCGGAGAGGCCAGAAACCACATCTTGTCCTCTCCATTGGAAGAGCCGTTGCACACATAAAGCTGTCAGTCACCCCAATCCTCTGGCCTGGCCTCTGTTATGGAATGTTCTGCTCTGTGGGTGGGACCTCTAGGGTGATGGATGGCTCTTGGAGCCTATCAGGCTGTGAGAAGCATCCATCTCTGTCCAGAGCTTGTTAAATAAGCTTGGGAGAGTAGCCTTAAAGTCCTAAACATCACTGCCCCCCACTAAGACTGTCATTAACATTAATGAAGGTTAGCTTTAAAAGTTCCTTAGTAATAAGCTCCAATTGAATTCACGAGATTCTGACGGCTTGCCAGGAACACGTCACAATGAAAGTTGCAGCTGGATAGAAAGAGGTTGAAACCAGAAAAACTGAGAATTTCTGAGGATTTTATTGGCAGATAGAAATATGACAGTGTTCTATTTCCTTCTCAATTAATCTAGTTTCCCTTCATCAAGCTTTGAACTATTCCCCAACTCCTCAGTGGCTTAGAGAAACGAAAAATGTGTGGCTGGTTTGTGTGTGTGAGTTTTTTTTAAAGAATCGTTCTCTTTAGATATCACCATTTGGTCGGCGAGTGCCTTAATGCTTTCAGAAACTGCTTGGGCCCTGCATTCGGGCACGTCAATACAATGTAACTACCACATTATTTTTGGCAGGTCTCTTTAGACTGCTAATGTACAGAATGCTTTTCAGGTAGTGCATTGCTGAATGGCCAAAGACAGAGATTACAGGCAGAGCAACTGCCTGTAATCAGAACATTTCTGATTACAATACATTAGCTGGCTAAATGGGACAGACATTTGAATATGTTATTTTTCTTGACTTGTATTGTAGCAGAGCAGTGCTGATGAGTTCTGTTTGTGGCAAGTAATTTATTAAATACAATTTCCCAGTGCTAAAGATTTAGAAATATATTTGGATCGAGGCAGTTTAGGCCCTTATGTTGTTGCTTTACATGAGGGACCTTATTTTGATGTGTGAACTGCAGGTTGCTGTCTGGAGATGCTACTCACCAGTCACTCAGTCATGTAACCATCCTTGTGACCATCCTTTTACTAAGGTCCTCAGACACAGCTTGTACACTGATCACCTGTAGCTTCAGAATCTTATTCTATGGAGTCTCCAAATTCACAATACCTCTCTACAATTTGTCTGTACCGATTAGAACAATGTTCTGGTCTAAATCAGAAACATACAATGCTGGTGATACCCAACTGTTTGCTGATTAGAGAGAGACCTTGGTCTCCTGAGTGCTGATGGGTGAAATCTTGCATCAGCTATTCAAATGTGCTATACAGGAGGGTACCTTCAGATAGTGTTGAGGTGTCTAGTTCAATACTGCAGTAATAGTTGACATTCCTGACTCAACGTAGAGAAGACATCCACCGTGGCTGTGCTTACTCACTACTGAGTTTTCCTTGGCAGGCTCAAGCCACAGCTCATTAGACTGAGAGAATGTGCCACCTTAATTAATGGTATGTAAATATCCTTGAATTGGCTGCATTTACATATTAAGAGAGATTTGCGCAATATGTGGAGTAATATATTTTAATTAGGGATTGATACAAAATAATGGGGATTTGATTTTGCATGGCAGGTTGTGTTTGGAGGGAAAGCATGTGTTTCACTTTTCATTTGCACTGAATGAAAATATTAAAAAATATATATTTCCCTGACGTTCATGCGCGGTTTATCTTTATCTCTCTTAGTCTCTCTTTCCCTCACACACACAAACACAAAGGTGGCCGAAGATGTCCAAGTTAGAGCTACTTGAATGTCAAATACTGACACAACATGCCATTGGGAAGTTTCTGGTTCGGCTTCATTTGATCTCTCTCTTCTTTTTCTCTTTGTTTTCTTCTTGTGGATGGGGAATGGCTCTCAGACACGGAACACTAGTTGTGTTGGCAATTATGTTAATGGAGTGTCATTAAGCCATGATTCTGTATGAGCGATTGGGGAGAGAGGGCAGGTTTTCAGAGACTTAGTCAATGTAAAGTGCTGGCTCGGCTTGATGCATTTCCAGTAGAGCTTTTTACATGAGCCTACCCTACTGTACTTGGTGGAGTGAGTTACATTCAGGGAAGCCTGCTCAGGGGGCTCATTTGGAAGAACATGTCCCACATAGGCTAAGGCTATACCATAGTGGCCCAGGTTCAATTCTAGTCTGGGCCATTTCCTGCATGCCTTCCACTTTCTCTCTCCCTACTTTCCTGTCTCTATCAAATAAAAGCCCAAAATATCTCTATATATCTACATTTAAAGATATTACACATATATATAAAAGTAAATCCTGCTCTCATCCTGCAATTGTAGACAAATGTATGTGTACTCATTCAAAAACTATTGTCTGGGATGGTAAACACATAATTGTCAGCATGTTTTTAGGCTCAAATCAAAATATTACATTATTATGATCATGTGTGAGTGTGCACTACCATAATGATCCTGCCTCAGACTGTCATTCACATCACAGACATGCAACCACAGAAAAGAAGGAGGAAGAGAGGTGAGGGAGAGCTTCTTTAGCATCTCTGCTGTGTAGCCAGTGTGCTGATGTTATTGATCCAAGACCTACTGAATTCATTAGGAGATCCAGCAGAACTACACCACATCTTTATTTATGCTGTCTGGCTCTCATCCTCTCCGCTCTCTCTCGCTCCCTCTCTCTCTCTGTTTCTTTCTCCCTCTATCTCTCTCTTACCATTTATCTGCCTTCCCTCCTCTATCCTCCCCCATGCATTATTATTTTATTATTTTTTTTACAGCCGCCTTAACAGATGTGTTTTGGTGTGGATGAGACCTGTCATCTCTAGGTCCTGTCTGTGTAGAATATGGAAGGAAGGAGAGAAGAGGGCAGAGATAAGGGAAGACCTCTTAGTTCTCTTTCAGTAATATTGTCTTCTCTCTTTCACTTTCCTTCTGTTTCTCTTTTCTCTCTCGATTTTCGCTAAGATCAATAATTTAGGGCCTAACCTTAATGGTGGTGTTAAAACGCTCATACGTATGGAGGCTAGGTTAGGCTGGAAGCGGCTGGGAATAATGATGGAGGCTGGGAGAGGCTGAGGGAGGCTGGA
Source organism: Thaleichthys pacificus (assembly GCA_023658055.1). Classification (NCBI taxonomy): domain Eukaryota; kingdom Metazoa; phylum Chordata; class Actinopteri; order Osmeriformes; family Osmeridae; genus Thaleichthys; species Thaleichthys pacificus. The sequence continues at coordinate 16,407,184 of CM042854.1, forward strand.
GGAGAACAGGGAAGGATTTGGGGGATGGCGGAGGCTGAGGGAGGCTGGGGGAGGCTTTAGGAGGCCTTACCCCTTAAAGGTACAGTGCAGAATAAAGAGAGGATGTCTGTAGGTGGAGAAGTGTGGGGAAGGCGGGAGAGGAGACAAAAGGGGAGGATCAGGAGAGGGCTATGCCAGCATTGTAGTCTCAATATGTACCCTCAGTCTGTAAAAAGAAATTATCATGTGATCCCTGTATAGGCTGCATCCATACCCTCACATTGTCTCAAACTCTCATCCTCTTATTATTCATGCAAATGCCCTTAGTTTGCTGTTGTGTCTCATATCTGCTGGTAATTCTGACCATGAACAATCCTCTACCCTCTCGCCAGCCGCTGTGGAGAAGCCCAGACACCCGAGCTGAACAAAGGGCCATGGATGCCCCCTCCCCCCTCTCCTCCACTGTAAAGAGTGACTTTAATATGGTTCCGCGCTGGTTTCTTTGCTCCTACAGCTTTAGGCCATGCACATTTATGGATTCGGACGGCCATCGATTTGATTCCAGTGGACATTAATGTCAAGCCCGGTCTTCCTCCTACCCCCCCGTCCCCATCACCCCACTACACCATGCATCTGTGTTGCTCCGTCTCCGCTGAATCCCAGCCCTCCTTCCTCCCTGACAGCAGGATGCCACTATCCCATCATCCCCCCCCACCGCAAACCACCCACCCTTAGGGGATGATATATTAGATATAACCAATTCAATTTTATGCTGCCAGGACAGACGCCCTGGGGACATAAACACACACACATTTTTAATACACTCCTCACGAGGAAGCCCATCGTGCCGGGCCTTGCGGCTTCCTGGGGTCTCCTCTCACACTCAATTATTAATGTGATGGACGCGCCAGCTTTAATTAAATAATAAAGGCGTCGCTGCAAAGGAATGGGACAAGGACGAGGAATAGGAAGAAGGTTGTTCAAAATGTCCTTTCTTTACAAAGACGAAGACATTGAATCCTATAAGCAGGTAGTAGCAACAGCCTCTCCAGTTATACTGGATCCACTCACAGGGAAGAACGTCAAATAGCAATCAGGTTTGTTTCATATTGGTGTTTGAAGACGTGCAAACTGTTTGGATACAGTAAAACTTGCCATGATCAGAGAGTGTTGAAATGGGTGAGCAGTGAGCACACCTAGGGACGAATGCTTTGGACTGGGACTGGGTTTGTTCAGACATCCATCCTGCCTCAACAGCAAAGTCAGAATCCAGGGTTGTTGTACTCCATCCAGGACATGAGAAAAAAGATTTCCGCAGATTATGGATTTCTGCCACCTCCAGGCCAACTCAGAGGAAGTGCTCTGTCTTTGACGTGATGAAATGTGACATTATCTTTTACTTTGTTTCATAGACTTTCTACACAATATACACTAACTCCATCCACTTGGCTGTCCTGGCCCTGCTAAGATGAGAAATGTTTGCCCCGGGGCAGATATATTTCCTGCTCCCATCCAACCCTAATTTCTCCAGGTCCATGCCAGTTTTAACATGTAATTAATTATTCATATTCATTTTGAAACAGAAGTCACATTTGGAATGTCTCTCTCCAAGTTGAAAGCAGTTTCACACTTATGGCAAGTAAGCCCTGTCATTAGGTTGAAAGATAGGCCCATTGTGTGTGTTGACTTGAAGGCGAAGTGAGATGAAGGATGGCGACAAACCGAAGTGTTTAAATTGGCGAATTGAAATTAATGTTCCCCTCAAAGCTGTTTCTGCTGACGATATATTAAAGCTACTACACTGGTAAAGTAAAATAAATGTTTGTTTCTCGACATGAAGTATTCAGAAAAATATTGCAGGGTGTAAAATAATTAATTTTTTGTAAGGTAAAGGCTGGATTAAAGATCAATAGGATGAAGTGCTGTCCTTTAAAATTTTTAAGGTGTTCAAGGAGTTTATGTATATGTTCTTCACAGCCTAATATGCTTTTTTATTTGCTTCATTATTTGCTGACCTTATAAGCTTTCTTTCCTTAAATTCAGAGCAAAAATTGACATTTAATCTCTCCTACATAATTAATGGCTGTGTCCTTTTTTTAACCCAGAGATACTGACACGTCAAGACACTCTCAAACACAGTCTTGTTGCATAACTTATTCATGTGTTTTATTTATTTATCAATAAATTATATATTTTTTAAAGATTATCATTGAAAGTTTTAAGTATCCACATAGTTTGGACACTACTTGGAAACACCCCTTGCAATCATTTACACAAAGAGTGTTGTGAGGAAAAGCTGTTAGATATATTGATTGAAATGGTCCTGCATTAACACAGCAGCCAAGAGGTCCTCAGCTGCCTGTCTAAGAGGCAGGGCTAGTCCACAGGCTCCTTTTTGTCCCCTTCTTTCACAATTTACTGCCGATGGCTGAGAGTGGTATTTATTTTCCTCAGTCTGTGCTTTGCTATCCTGCAGTTGGCAGAGTGATTTTGTAGAATAGAAACATTATAGACTGTTAGTGTCAGAGTGTTAAATGTGATGTATAGAGCTGTGGGGTTTCAGGGGGGAGGGTGGGGTGGGCGGAGGGGGGAGAGAGGAGGTGAGCACCACTGGCCATGACTGCAGCGAGGTGCTCACTGGAGACATGGAAAAGAAGAGAGAAAGAGAAAGGAAGAAATAGAGATAGAGAGAAAAAGAGAAAGTAAAAGAGAGAGAGATGGCTGGAGAGATGGGAGCCATCCATAGTGAGGGATGGCAGGGTAATGTGGCGGGAGGTAATGGCTCCTCTCATCCCGCTGGAACAGAGGGGAGATCATTTGGGGCTGCAGCATGAGGCACCAGGCCTGTCAGTTTACCACTACCTCTGCCTGAGACCCACTTCAGGGTGGAGACAGGGACACGCTCACAAACACATACACACACATACATAGAAATAGATGTCCCATATGGGTAGAGCTGGGTGCAGTCTTAACTCACATAATGCTCATGCAAGCAGAGCTCCCGGTAAACAGCACAGTCTTTTTCTACTGTTGAGCAGGATTTGACTGTCTATCCTCTTTGGAAAACAGTACACCAATATTATAGAATAGTCTCAAAAAGCAAAATACCACCTCACAAAATGTCAACCTTTCTGCTGCTCTTCATTTTTTAGGGGGATTTTAGGGGAAGTTGAATTGAAGGTACTATATGTGGCAGAAATAAAAGTGTGTGTGTGCTGTGTGCAACTGGGAAGGAATTCTCAAGAAACGTTTAACAGCCCTTTGAGCTGCTGGTCGATTTTGCCCCGTCGACTCTCTGTCCCAGCGTGACAGAGAAGATTGGACGTCATTAAGGCGTGCACTCTGTCTGCCGTCTGAAAACGAGTGCTCTGGAGCCCCTATGTATCACTATTGTATGTCTGAAAAATACCAACTCTGGGGCTTTAGGAGGGACGAAAGAAATTACACAAATTGTGTGTTGTTGTTATCTTTATATTGATTGTATTATTAATCTCCTGATCAATCATGTGTCAATCATGTGCATCTGGAGGATCATGACCTGGGCCCTGCTGCCTTGTGCACTGCTACTTTCACACTGCCAAGAGTAAAGCAAGTGAGAAATATGATCACTCCAATAAAATGGTCCGATTATTCTTCATTGACAACCTTCAAAACCCCTCTTTTACGGCCAATGCTGCCAAATAAAACGTTATAGCTTGAGTGATGAAGGTACACTGTCATTTTTGCATAGCATTTCTAAGCCTGCATTTTATATGATTCCATGTATTGGACCTCAGTGACATTTTAAACTTTATTGAACAAGACTTTAAAATCTGTTGGCAGTATATAAATATTTTGGAATTAATTTATTTCTGACGGGAAGAGTGTCCTTTGCAATGCTAACAGTGACTTCTGTTAGATTACATAATTCATTTATGAATTTTAGATAAGTATTTTCCATAGATAATACCCACATTGTCATTACATTAATCTGTGTTAATATAATTTGGTTTAGCATGGTTGTACTCCTAAAATGAGAGTGTACTCAATAATATTTGTTATAAGTATTATAATGTATATGTATATGTCAAGTGTTCAAACATCTTTTTAGCGTATTTGAAAATATCCTCTTTATAAAAAATCTACCTTTCAAATATGTGTATGACAGGATAGACAGTCCGATAGAGAATGAGAGAGAGAAAGAGAGATAAAGAGAAATGGGAAGATAACATGGATGAAGAGAGGCAGAGAAGGCTAGATAGAGGAGAAATAGAGAGACAGAGAGAGAGAGAGAGACCCTGGCCCTCTGCTCTGTGTAATTAAAAGGGGGTGTCTATCAGGGCGTCTGGGTCTTTGTGTGGGCCCATATGTTTGGCTGCTGATATAGGGAGGATTATTCTGTTTGGGAGACTGATAACAGCCTGTTTATAACCTTGGCACAGACTGCAACCTAATCTGGCAGCAGCTCTGCCCCCCTCCGCACACATGCACCTCCACCCCCAAATTCTTACTGAAAAGCACATTGGCAACTATGCCACAATGGGGAGATAGTCTTGACCCAAATTCAATGTCTGCCTGCACCTCATTCAATTTGTGTGTGCGTCCATCCTTGTTTGTGTGGGTGTGTGATTCATCTCTCATGTCGATTTGTCTGCTAGTGACTGTAAGCTTACTTTTTCGTCTGTTAGTCTATAATTTCTTCTTTGTTGCCTCCTACATGACTGACTGACTGACTGACTGGAAAGTTTATTCTTTTGTTCTCAATGCAGATTGTACGAAGGCTTTTTTTTATATGATTGAGTGAACCGTGATTTGAGTCTGCCACTGACAAGTGTTTTGTGATTAAAAGTTCTTTGTGTTTTTGGAATAATTGTTCTAGTTTTCTACTTTGGGAATATTTAAATGGCTCTGTTGGTATGCTAATTGCAACATGATTGATTTTCTAAATGTATTAAACTAGAAGGAGCAGCACTAACAATAGCTCCTTGGAGTGAAATTGTGAGTTTTTTTTGCAGATACTTTGCCACTGAGTGGTGTTCAGGATTGATTGTTCAAGAACACCAGAGACATTTTAATCAAGACCTCATTATAAAGGTCAGATGGTCACGTAGTCGTTGGCAATGGGACTGCTAAGGCTTGATATCAAAAGCAGGCACTTAAACACAAGTCTTCACCCCTCTCAATAATACACCCCAGCATGACCCCCACTTTCATTTCAGACAGACATGTTGAGATTTGATTAATTCCTTTAAAAAGGTTCATAATTTTCTCCGGAAATTGTTCAATGTATTATTAAGTACTACAGTGTTAAAGACAACACCCCCCCACACACACACATCCATGTCCACCAGAAAGAGTTCCATGGCCAAGAGTGACAGAAGAAGAGAACTGTCAACCTGTCATAGAAGAGGGCTACAAGAGACTGGCATGGCGAGTCCCTGGAGATGCCAGACAACTGGGTCAGACTGATAATGTACTATCTGACTGGTCCCTTAACATCAACACCACTGTGTAGGAGAGAAAGATAGAATACAACCTTGATTGTTGTCGAAATGAGAAAGGAATAATGCAAACGGAATAGGGTAGGGATTAGAGGAGATAACATTTTAATATTTTAATTATTAAATAATAAGTACATAAAGACTCTTTATTGTACATAAGGACAATAAAACTCAATTCTGTCATCCTCGTTCTCAAGGTAAACTCCACAGAGAGATGGTTAACATGGGGCCATGAATTATATTGCCTCTTCAATGAATAGTCCTGCTTCAAACTGCCGTGTCTCATACCCATTTCTGTGTAAGGGCTGAACAAGTCCCTGCATCAGCAAAGTCCATTTTCATTCCAGTGCAGTATTCCAGAGAGGCCAGAGCAAAAGCCTGCTGTGACTAGTCCCCCCTCCCAGCAGGTGAGGAAATCAAACAGGCCCTAAAAATAGTCCGGCAGCTGGGAGCTCTTCACTTTGGAGGGAGGAGGAAGGGATGAGTAGGAGGGAGGATAGAGGGAGGGATAGAATCAGGGGTTCCAGCTGGGGAAGCAGGTGTGTGTGCAGAATGACCGTCAGGAAGCACCCGATAAAAATCTTGGAAGATGTTCTCCTCCATGCCAGTTGGTTTGTGTTGATTTTTGGGTTGTTTGTGTGTGTGTATGTGTGTGTGGCATATTGATTGTCAAGTGGTCAGCCTCAGACATGAGGCTTGAGAGATCCCTGGTATTTAAGTATTTTTACAAAGATTTGGAAGGGATCCTTTATTTCCCATTGGTTGGGTGGATTTGCCTTCATGCTAATGATGTCTAGCACTGTTTGCATTATGGTATGTGGTTTATGAATATGAGCCTGGGGCAAATCAACCACACACTACACACACACTCCACATACACACACACACACACACTAGACACACACACCGTGACAGCAGGGGCTCTCCCTGACCCAGTATCCAGTGGAGCAGCCTGAGGGGCCAGTGATTAACGTCAAGGAGGGTCTGTCCGTTAGTGCTGGCGTTGGTCCTGGCCAGCAGGGCTCCTGGTCCTCCACGTTCCACACTTCCCAACCCACTCTTCAAATGTGGCCTGCAGGCCATGGGATTGTCACATCCGCCTTCCCAGTCCTAACCCCCCAACCCCCCCCACATCCTTGCCCTGTTCTAAGAAGCCCCCTTCCCCTCCTTCTGAGCCCTCTCTGTCTTTTTCTCTGAAATCCATGCTGCTAATTACTGCGATTAGCTTCATTGTTAATCAGCTGTGTTTGAGGCGATGGAGATGCAGTGGAAACTTGGTGGCAGAAACATTTGTTTAGTTCATTTATCCTTGAGTTGTTCAAGTAATGAGTTATAGAAAATGAAAGAAAGGGCAAATATGGAACCGTTTCTCTCTCCTGGCCGGGGTTAAATACCAACATTTTGTCAGACTTAGCCAGTGGACTTGAAGAGGCAGTGGTAATAGAGTTTGATGTCTTGCATTGTTTTCCTCTCAGCTGCCAGGAGCAGGCTTGGGTGAAGGGAGAATGTTGTATGGTGGAGAACAGCAACACAACTAGTCTGAGGATCTCAGTAGCAGTGACAGCCAAATTGCACACTCTGCAAAAACAGAATTTAAAAAAAGTCTGTGTGTAGATCTTTATAAGATGTTCCACGGTGAAAGGAAAAGATCTGTTAACAGAGTGTATGGTTTTATATATACAGACCAGGGGTGAACCAAATGTATGTGTGTTACTTGTAATCCTACTTTTATTAGTTATATTATTGTAGAATCTTGGTTTAGTAAATTTGGGTCATTATTTGACTTGCTATTTTTACTTTGTCTAGGTCAGAGTTGGCGAACTCTGATAGCGTACAAGAACTCTGGTTGCGTGAAGTATTTAAACAAATATGTAAAACAATCTGTATTCTTGATCTGAGGCAAAGGATCTGTTAACAGAGAATACGGCCCATACTCTTGACCTGGGGAAAGGATCTGTTAACAGAGTGTATGGTTGTATATATACAGACCAGGGGTGAACCAAATGTATATGTTACTTTTAAGATGCATGTTCAAAGTTGTTTTCTCTCTTGAACAGAGATCTTACTGGGATTTTTATTTTTGTTTGAATTGTTTATCACTTGTATTATTGTTTTTATTGATTTTATGTAAAGCACCTTGAGCTACAATTCTTGTATGAAATGTGCAATATAAATAAAGTCTTACTTACTTACTTACGGTAGATCTTGAGAGACGAGGAAACAGTTCCCGTCTCTTCCCTGGTCGCTTTGGTCTCTCTGGGTTTTCAGTATTCATTAAGGCTCTCACACACTATCTCTCAGTATGGGTTCAATCATGAAGGAGCCTTGAAGTTGGGAATCAGAGCCACTGCGAGGATGGTTCATATTTAGGTATTGAACATTGATTCCATTGTGATTTGAAAATGTTTGGGGTGTATGCTCTATGGCTGTAGCACATACTCTGCATGCTCGGTAGCAGGTAAACACAATTAATTGCTGACTTCTGTGTCATACATTCTCACATCATATCAGTTGGTCACATGTTAGAGAGGCTGGGTGAGGGTGGCGAGTGTGTGTGCATTGTGTGTGTATATTGTGTGTGTGTGTGTGGGGGGGGGGGGAGGGGGGGTATTCTACCCTCCTTTAAAAACCCTAGGGAATTCAGATCATCCCAGGTATACCTGAACCAAATGCTGTCAGATGGTTTCTGTGTCTTCCCCCTTGTCAAAAAGCCTTTTCCCCCTCACACACACACACACACGCTAGTCCCGCGCATGCTGCCTCCAGATGTGGCTTAATTTACTGCGACTTGGCTAATTACTGTAATTAAGGATTAATTACTGTTAATTACACTTGCATAAACTCATTGCCAGTCAAAGAGCGGGAGCCTTATGAATTGTGCCATTCATAGGAACACACACAGCATGGAACACGGGTGTGAGGGGAGCTCTCTGAAGGAGCTTGCTTGGCCCTCTGGCCCTCCCTGGTTGATGTGCTGTGGAGAGGCCCCATGTAGGGCCACCGAAAGGGCAGGACGACGGCTCCCATGGCCCGTCACCTCTGAGCTCCAGCCTGTCTTCTAGCTCCAACCACTGTGGGGTCTGCTGGCTGTCATCAGATCCTGGACACTCAGGCTAACTAGTCAGTGACACCATCCGACTATAACCATTGTTATAGTCTACTAAATTAGTTCAAAACAGTTCAACTCAGGTGTCCTACTGTTGACAATACCAAGGAACAAAAGCAGTTTGTGTTCACATTTCGATAATGGCAGCAAGTGTGTCTAGTGTAATTAGACAGAGATCACAAATGTGTAGATGCTAGAGGCAGCTTTCTTATTAAAGATGAAGAGGACACCCCATGTTGTTGCTTTGGTAAACCAGTGCGCCCCACGCACACACACAGGCAGAGATGAGAATACAAAACATCATAGTCATGTATTTTAACATGATAAATGAGCATCACTGGCTTTTACAGCTCAGCTATATGGTATGATATCACATTGAGAGCTTTCCACAACAACGCTAATCACCCACTGGGATTGCTGGTGGCTGCTCTGCCCTCCATACATAAGTGTGCATCCCTACTAGCGGGCTGACTCCTCAGCTTGCTGCATCTCACACTTGTGACTCCACTGTGGCTGTGCAGAAGCCACCGCTGCTGTGTGCCCACCCCCTGGCTAGTTCAACCAGACTGGTCGAGCAACCCAGTTGGATTAGATCAAGACGATATACATATATTTTAAAACACCTTAAGATGGACCTTGGACTAGTGGGGTAGGATAATGTTCCCAGTTTTAAATAATTACATAATTATTTGAATGAAGGTCTTTTAAGTTTGAGCGTGGTGACTGGTGTGTGTGGGCAAGTAGGGAAGCGGTTGTAGGGGGAGGAAGGGGTGTAAATGGCCTTTTCTCTGGTGCTGGCTGCCTCGTTATCAGCACAGCCCCCCAGGCCCCGAGCACGGCCTGTCTAAACCTCAGATGACGATGATAATTACCGTTATTAGAAGTAGCTGCGGGGGGAGCTTGCTCTGAAAACACCCAAGCTGGCTGGCTGGGTGACTGGCTGGCTGGGTGACTAGATGACTGGCTGGGTGACTGGCTAAATGACTGGCTGGGTGACTGGTTGACTGACTGAGTGACTGGCTGGGTGACCGGCTGACTAGTTGCCCTCTCAAACCGATTCTGCTGCTACATGAGACTACAGGTCACTAGTGGGAAGACAGAGATGGAGAGAGGAGAAAAATGGGGAAGATGGCAGGAGAAAGAAGCAGAGGGGGACAAGCGGCCACCAAATCCTCCTAATGTGACGCCTGTCAGCTCCTCTCCCACCAGCTGTCACCTCCCAAACGCACTGGGATTCATTTTTTTAATTGACACCTCACTTTCCTATTCCATTTCTCTTTTTCGCTTCTATCCTCCCATCCCCCACCCCCCCTTCCACTATCAGCTCCCCCCTTCCACCATCATCTTTCTTCTTTCTCTCCATCCCCATTGATGGGGCTTTTTGTAATTGTTTTGGATCCTCCTTGACATTGTCCTACCCCCCCACCCTGACCATTCCAAAAAGGACATTCTCCCCAGCTCTAACCACTCCTGATGAAGACATAAAGCTAAAAACATAAAGTGTTTTAGAGCAGCTTCATGTGCCCTTATGTGGCCGACTGTTATGGTCCCTTTATCTGTAGATGGAGCAAATACCGGAGAAGGGGGCTGGTAGGGGATACCATCATAATAAGAATGTATACATTTAGCAGATGCTTTTCATTTTAAGTAATGCAAAGGGGGGGATTTTTACCTGTGATCTCTTGATCTGTAGTCAAAAGCTCTACCAAGGAGCTACGTATATCTATATCATTTAACAGCACTTGTTGAATAATGTACTTTCCAATGCTAATAGGTCGATCAAGAAAGTAAATAGGCTAGATGACTCATAGTTTTTTCTATAAGCTTGTGAGAGATTCTAATCTCTTAGGTGGTGAGTGGTTAGAAAGTTCATTTTCCATGTTCCCATGACATACCTTTAGCACATGCAGCGCACATGGTGATGATGTGGTTTGTAACTATGATTGCTTCAAGAACCGGGTAACAAGTGGTAGTTCTGGTACTTGTCATGTGTAAATCACAGAACCGTTTTCAGATTGCCAGGTTAGTGTTTTTTCCCATCCTAGAATATGGCATGTGGCAGGGATGAATGGTGGTGATGTTACATTATCATGTGGCTGTCGCTTTCACTCCCGTTGACTGCTCTGTGACAGGCCCAAACACTCTCTCTTCTTTCTCCCACACACATTCACTAGCAAACACACACACACACACATACACGCAAGCACAGAAACTGGCCTGTGTCAGGACTAGATTTATTAACTGCTGAAACCCTGGATGACGTGTGCCCACTGCCCACAGAATCAATACATAATACAGCCACACATGCTGCCCAGCCCCAGCCCTGGTGAGTGTGACTTGCAGAGGTAAGCAGGGGATAGACACACACAACACTACAGAGCAGAGTGTATTGTGTTACAGTATCGATGTGAAATGGATCCGGTCCAGCGCTGGGTGGTAGCTGCCAGTCAGATGAGTCGAGGAGGGTAAACCTTCATCATGACTGTCAGGGACATCACGGCTGCCTTGTTTAACCGTACATCTTCCTAATTGTGACAGAATACTTCAACATCATTAATTAAACATGCTTTCATTTTTAAACGCTCAAGGGGAGCCTGCGCTGGGAATGTTGTCTGCCAATACACACGTACTGTGTGTGTGTGTGTGTGCATGAATGTGAGGGGATGGTTTAGATATGTACAGTGTACAGTGCTTTTTTATCTCCCAGAAGGGCTGACAGGTTATACTTAAACAAGTAAAATAACAAGCAAGGAAAAACCAAATAAATAATTGAGATATTATAATAAAGGTGGCCTGTGGTGAATTGCTATGGCTTCTTCCATAACGATTAGGATGACATGTTTACAGTGTGTCAGAGTTCACCCTAAGATATTATGCTAGTGTTGAGCCTTAAACGATTTCATAGCTATTATTGAACACAACTAAATAAAGCTGGTGGCTATGTAAAGGGTAATTACATCATGGCAGAGTGAATTGTATGATTATCCTTATTAATTGTGTTTATTTAATCCATGTCATGCTTTTAGTCCTGCTCTGGAGGATCTAAGGGATGAATAAATCACTGTTTGGCTCATTAAATGTCCCCTACAATTGAGAGTAGCCAACGCTATAGCTTTACTGGCAAGCATGTGCACTCGCACATACATATATGCACACACTCCTCATCTGAACTCTTGACATTTTCCGGCCATATATTATACTTCACACATTGCTCGGGAACCCAGCTCAGATGGTGGTGCTGGTCAGCAACAGTGAGGGAGGTGGTGGAGAGTAGAGGTATTATGGGGAAGATGGACTAGGAGTAGGTATGGGAGGAGGTTACGAGAGATGCTGCTGTTCTCCATGGGGCTCTAAGAGTCCATTAGGATCTCAATGTAAGCGCCCATTCTCCTCCACCTCTTCACGTACCAAAAACTCCAGACATAGAAAACAAAGCATGATGCCCCTGCAGCTCCTTAAAGATCCTGTAAAGTAAATTCCATGTTTTGCTTCTAAGTACATTATATACGTGTGAAATGAGTTCCTGAAAGCATGTGCAAAGCGCTAAAACTTTGTCACACTGAAATGTGGAGTTAAACCGAAGAACAGTTTCTCTTCCGTTTTCAGATCAGGTTTTAATGGGCGGAGCCAGAAAATGCCCTATCTACGTCATTTCGCCCTATCTACGTCAGATCACTGAATGGCTCCTCCTGCTGTACTGTTATTGTAGCCTACATCAGCTAGCTAGCTAGCTTCAGGATGTCTCCCACCACCCGCAACTGCATCTTCCCTGGATGCAAGAACTCCAGCTGCGCTGCAACGCCATTTAAGTTCCCTATTGATAATGAAAGGAAAAATAGGTGGATATATTTTGTGAAGTGCCACGCTCATGGAAAGCTTCGGATAAACTCCAACAGCCGCCTCTGCACTGACCATTTCACGGCGGACAGTTTTAACATGGACCAGAGACAGACGGGGTTCACCAACACACGGCTTCTCTTGCAGCGCGGAGCCGTACCGAGCATCGCCCCTCCGGCCGTTCATCCTCCGGTCGCACCTGGACCATCCACCGCCGCCAGCAGTTCATCACTCAGTTATGTGTGCTTGTTAGAATTATACTAGATAACTTTTCCAGAGGTATCTCTGCTATGAGTTAGTGCAAACCGCTAAATTGATATTAGGCTACTCGGTGTAGAATGATGGTATGTTGGTGAAATGGTAGCTAATGTGTTAGAAGTAGCCTAGTTGGAGAGCTCACTGTCTGCTGTCTCTGGTGTCCATTTTTACTGTTACAGCTCAGGGAACATTTCATTTATATGCATCTGTATGTTTCACTCATTGAACAAATAAATTCTAATTCTATACGGTTTTGTTCGGCTTGACATAGCGTCCATTATCTGGGTCGGAGGTAGGCACTAGGCAGCGAGGGGCGGAGCTTCAGCTCCTTCAGGCGACATGCCCCCCCCATTCTCAAGCAGAGAAGACTGCTGATTTTTTCACGATTTCAAAGCCTAATTTAACATACTTGTCGGTGTTATTTTTTCATTCGAATTTGGATGGGTAGTTAATAACACATTATTCTGTGGTGTGGCGAACTTAAAACTCGTTTCCAGGTCCACTTTACAGGATCTTTAAGATCCACGTGCCTGTATGACGCTTTGTGTTTTCACTCTGTTTGACGAATATCATTCAGCTTTCTTAAGTTCCCCTGAAATGCACTTTATGTTGACACGTAAAGGACAATGTCGAAAGCTACAGTCTGGAAAGCTACACCTTTTTCACCTCCTTTGAGCCAGAGACAGGCCCTGCTCCTTTACTTAGGGAGCCTCCTGGTGGTAGACAGAGGAAGAACAGCCTGGTGCACACTTCATCAATAGAATGTTGTCCTGGTAGACCAAGATAATTAGCTGGTGTAAGATACTGTTTCACGCCAATGTTTGTACATGATACACTCTATGTACTGTATATGTGGGGTAGAGGGAGATGGGGCTGTGGCATACATTTTATCAGTTATCTGCCACCAAACATAATTTTACATCTGGTTGTGTGTGTGTGTATGTTGTAGCAGACCATAGTGCCTGTGGGAGTGTGAAGTAAAGGTTCAAACCATGGCCACTTGTCCACCTTGGCTAGAAGAAGAACACACCATTTGAACAATTTTTAACTAAGTTATTGTTGCAATTTCTGGTAAAAATACAGACTTTTCCTTAACTCCACCTACTGAAACGATGTACTACTTGTCATATGCACAATTTGTATTTAGAGTCGGAATTAATCAAATGTAATGAAAAACTAAATTAATATGTAATAAGACTAGTTGTGTTGAAGTTGAATTGATTAAAATTAGCATTCAGTTGGCTAGTGGTTATACAGTTGATTATTCCCCGATATTGTGGTAGCTGTTGCCATTGATGTTAGATGGCTGTAATTAAATTAGTTTTACTCTTGAAAAAATTATAACTGCCTCACTCCAGTCAAGTATCTTGATATAATGTCAGATGTCCAACCGTAAGCTACAGTAGGTAAACATCACAGCTCACTAAAAAGAAGAGCAAAGACAAATGGACTCTGCTGAAAGTCTGTGTTAAATAATTAGAATGATATTGAAAAATCAATGAAATTATGTTTTTATTATCTTGTATCGCTGCCAGACTCTGAAACTATGGGTTTTATGGCACAGATGTGAGCTATTAAATGAATGGTCATATTTCAGACTGTATAGTTGGATAGTAGAATAATAAAAGTGTTTTATCCAGATTAGCCAACAACCACTCCCCAGACAGATACCTAATAATATCTCAGAATCTAACATCTCAGATACTGTAATGTGTTACTGTGTCACGGTCCTGTGCAGTGCAAGTAGAACTACTATATTTTGAGATATTGAAATTACCTTTGTACTTTCTAGACAAGAATAGAAACTGTGAAACTTTTTCCATACCGACACGTGTGCCTCTCTTCTGCAGTGCTCAGTATCCGTGGCGCCCAAGAGGAGGAGCCGCCAGACGCCCAGCTCATGCGATTGGACAACATGCTCCTGGCAGAGGGTGTGTCGGGACCAGAGAAAGGGGGTGGCTCTGCGGCGGCCGCAGCAGCTGCAGCAGCAGCAGGAGGCGTGGGGCCGGACAACTCAGCCGAACACTCAGATTACCGGGCCAAACTGACCCAGATTAGGCAGATATACCACACAGAGCTGGAGAAGTACGAACAGGTAGGAGAGACCTGGAAAGCTCTGGATCCAAACACACAGCCAAGGCCCAGTCTACAAGGTCTAAACACTGCCAGTCACCTAATCCAAATCCAAGTAGTTCTATTGTTGACATGTTAAGCAAAATGTTACTTAATTTTTTGAGTGTTAGACATTACTTTAAATGGTCACTCTAGAATTGTTTTTAATCCATCCGAAAAACAAAACTTTTTGTTGCCCTTATTTTGTTTTTTTGTTCCTTTTGTGATAATCCTCTCTTCAAACCAGATCTCTCATGGCATCTCATGAGTAACCAAGCTCTAAACGTAAATTTGCACCTGGCAGTAATTGTATCAGTCACACACCAGCACAGTGCCAAGGAAGGCAAAATGTTGTCATTCTCTTTGACGTCAAAATACTTCAAAATATTGCTGGCTTTTACGAACAAGGCAGTAATCAGCACCAACTGTCAGTATGCATACACCTGAGTATGCCCTGTGTCACCACGCTATGTTCATTGTGTAGTGCATGAGTGAATGGTGCTGCGTGTGTAGGAGCGGAATGTACGTTTGCGTTGAAGTGTGGTATTGTTTTTTAACTGATGTGTCACCCTTGTGGTGACAGTCGACAGACTCCCCAACTCAGAATGCCAGGCTTAGCCTGTGACTGATGCTGACAGAGAAGTAGAAAACGAGGGAACAACAAGGAAAAAAGACAGAGAAACATGGAGAAAGAGAGAGAGCTCAGACCCATTGAACTTGAACAAAACTGAAAGTCTGCTGTCATTTTGTCTTCACTTGTCAATATACTGTATTTTTTTCCTGTGCTGTACACCCCCTCTATATTCATAGAGCAAATCACTCAGCCTCTTTCGACATAAAACTTTGACTAGTGTAACTTCATCTGTAACTTCTGTAACTGCTTCACAATAACAACCCCCCTCAAAATGTTAACCATGCAGTTGGCACTCAAAGGATTCCCCCTCTTCTTTCCATGCCTGTCTGTGGATGTGTGTGTGTGTGTATGATTGCCGTTGTGTATGGTTACCTGTGTGTGTATGCATGCAGGCCTGTAACGAGTTCACTACCCATGTGATGAACCTGCTGAGGGAGCAGTCTCGGACACGTCCCATCTCGCCCAAGGAGATCGAGCGCATGGTGGGCATCATCCACCGCAAATTCTCCTCCATCCAGATGCAGCTGAAACAGAGCACCTGCGAGGCCGTCATGATCCTGCGCTCCAGATTCCTTGACGCCAGGTCTGTCTACGCATGTCTGTACTTTGTGTCCGTACAGGTGTGTGCGAACTGGTAGAGCTCAGAATTTCAGATTTGACTGTTTCCTGGTTGTACCTTTTTGCAGTTGTAAATAGAAAAGTAAAATAGTAGATCCCCTTTACCTGTTCAGAAGTACTTGATTCTGAGTGGCTTATCCTCACACTCTCTCTCTCTCTTACTGTCTCTTACTTCCATTGTCCATTACCCCCCTCCCCCTTACACCTTAAAGACGGAAGAGGAGGAACTTCAATAAGCAGGCAACGGAGATCCTGAATGAGTACTTCTACTCTCACCTCAGTAACCCCTACCCCAGTGAGGAGGCCAAGGAGGAGCTGGCCAAGAAGTGCAGCATCACAGTCTCCCAGGTGCAGTACCCTACCACACCACACAACATCTGCAGGAGCAACAGAGGTATTTCTATAACCACAGTCAGTTATAAAGTCCACCTAAGTTGAGTTAAAATGCTTTGAACTACACAGTATTGTCAGTGGTGAAATGCTCAAAGCTGTGTTGTCGTTGAACTTCTATTAATTCAAAAACGTCTATTCATTATCAGTTACTGTTTTTTACAAAAGGAATGTATTTATTCCTTTGGACTCTCCAGGTATCCAACTGGTTTGGTAACAAGAGAATCCGATACAAGAAGAACATTGGTAAATTTCAGGAGGAGGCCAACATGTACGCAGCAAAGACGGCTGTGAGTGCAACGAGCGTGTCTGCTCAAGGCAGCCAGGCCAACTCACCCTCGACCCCCAACTCAGCAGGTCAGCACAAGACAATGAGAAACAAATACAATATGTTTCAGCTTAAGACTCAGTTAGACACAACATGTGAAGGAGGGACACGATGACCTTTTCCCAGACCTCCGCTGAAGAACCTGATCCCTGGGTCTAAACCTTTTGACTAACTGGCAATCCTTACTACTAACCCAATGATTTCAGAATGCTTCCTCCCTCTCGATCTCATTCTTCCACAATTCCTTGGTCTCTTTATCTCTATCTCTCCCTACTTCCCCAAATTCCTTGATCTTTCTCTCTATCTTTCCCCTTTTCTCTCCCATCTCTGTCTGTGTGGTGGGGTTTGTCTGGTGAGCTGGGTGGGATGTATTGACCGTCTGGTCCTCTCGAGGCTCATCCATCCTGCTCCTTGTCCGGTTGACCTCCTGTAGGTCATTAAGCTGCTGAAAGGGCACTCCAAGTCTTTAGTCATATAGGGAGTTTTCCACAGTATTGGATTATGGACAGAGTTTTTTTTCCTGTCCAAATCTAGTTAGGCAGTTCTCTCTCACGTTTGTGGACATACAGTCCATTAAAGGACAAAGGATTATTTAGGTCTTCCTGCAGATCAATTAGTGCTTCCTTAACGACACACTAGTAACAAGCAACTTTGACAATGAAATCATACATCTACTCCACGTAGGTTATGGCCCAGTTTTGACCTCAGTGCCTGCATGGCTATTGGTCATATTGCTATTCTGTTGTATTATTGTATTGTCGTATTATCATACCTATCAGCTCTTCGGGTCTCATCTTTAACAACATTTTAATCATAATTTAGGCAGTGAATGGTTGCGTTTATCCTCATCCCCAAATATGTTGCTGCTATACCCTTCCCCCACTCTTACTAATCCACTTACTGCATTTCTGCTGTTGCATGATTGTGTTTATTCCTCTCTTCCTGCCTTCACCTCCTTTTCTGTGTATATTTCTCTTTCTTTCTGTCTGCCTATCTCTCTCTCTCTCTCTCTCTCTCTCTCTCTCTCTATCTCTATCTCTCTCGCTTTCTGTCCTCCCAGGTTCTGCTGGCTCTTTTAACATGTCCAATTCCGGAGACTTGTTCATGAGTGTGCAGTCTCTCAATGGGGACTCGTACCAGGGGGGGCAGGTGGGAGCCAACATTCAGTCCCAGGTAGGCACCTCTTCCATCAGGGCCTGGATTAGATTTGTTGTTGTTTTAGAGCAGCCCATCAAAGATAGAGAGTCTCTTGACCTTAACCAGAGAGACAGAGAAGTCACACTTTGCCTTTGGCAAAGTACTAATACGGTGGTCATTGTCAACTCACAATTGTATAAACAACTACGACAGATTTGGAAACAATACAACAGCAATCAACACCCCTGACAAGGGTTACCATAGCCAATGGTGCCCAACAGACCCTGACCTTGCCCAGATGGACAAGAATGACCAACACAAGGTTTCTGGGTGTTGAGGTTCTCACCCTGGGTTGGAGAGTCACCCGTGGTGACATTCTCATTTTAATCAAGCCCTTCAGCCCCATCCCTTTATCCACTCCTTCATTTATTTTTAAATCAGCTTTCCAAAAGCTTTGGGTATCTTATGAATATGCAAAAGCATAATACCCTGAGGAAGAAGTGGTCTCTCGGGTTGAAAGCTAATTGAAACCAATGTCCTTGTCGAAAGGTTATTTGGCCAAATGTTACAAAATGGCTTCCCAGTCACTGAGGATAAGCAATGAGCTGAATATGTACGAGATATTAAATTTGAGGCTCAGAGCGCTGCTGTTGTATTGTATTGTAAAATAATATGCATTACAAGTTCCCCGGTGTTCCTGTACGGTATTTGGAATTGTTCATCACTGCCCTTTTTCATGTTTATTGTCTTATTCTGGGGCCAAAACATTCAGAAAGCTTGGCGGTAACCTTTTCAGTACCCTTTTTGCTATCAACCTGACCTTTTCATGGCTCTTTTTGTCACAGGGAGCTTTTGTTTGAAACATCCGTTCATCTGTCTGTTCCAGGTGGATACTCTTCGCCATGTTATCAGCCAGACAGGAGGATACAGTGACAGCCTTGCTGCCAACCAGCTGTACAGTCCACAGGGCATCAACGTAAGACAAAGACAAAACAACCTTGATTCTTTATGAATGTATTTTATTGCTTTTTCTACCTTCGTTCCTTTGGTGCCCCCACATTGTTTTATTGAAAAGGTAGATGTGTCTGCTCGTAGCAGTGTCTGTCAGAGCTGTGCTCACACTGCTCTTAGCTCTCATCCTGCCCTGGGTGGCACAGCGAGGACACATGTTGGGATGGGGGGTGTGGCCCTTTCATGCTCCTGGCTGTCTGAGGACATCAGCTTTGCCGAGTCACCTACAGCCACCAAGATCAACGGCACAGGTGTACGGTGTTCATTTTAGGACATCCTCAGATCTCAGACTCAAGTGTCAGACTCAAACGAAAAGGCGTCAAGTCTCAAACCAAAAGTCGTCAGACTCAGGCGAAACGGCTTCAGTCTCAGAAAAACCTCTGTCATTCTCAGACAAAACGCTCTCAAACCAAACAACATCATTCTCAGGCAAAACGCTCTCAAACTAAACGGCGTCATTCTCAGACAAAACGCTCTCAAACCAAACGACATCATTCTCAGACAAAACGCTCTCAAACTAAACGGCGTAATTCTCAGACAAAACGCTCTCAAACTAAACGGGGTCATTCTCAGACAAAATGCTCTCAAACTAAACTTTGTCAGAATTTTTTTTTGTCAAAGCTAGCTAGATGAGGGAGCTGTTGTTCAAGTTCAAGTTCAAGTCTTTTATTTGTCAGGTACACAGAACAACACAAGGTTAGACTGGGCACTGAAATTCTTAAGACAAGACAACGCAAGCACCTGGCATGACATAACATATAAGTACACGGAACATAATTTACATCTATGCTGAACTGTGTTGACTAGTTTTCTGAATTAGCTAAAGTAGCAGCTTTTAAAGTGAATACCATGGTGTTGTTTTTGTTAACTGGTACAGCAAGAAAACTTACTTTTGATGTTTTCTGCAAGCTAGTTCACTCGTGTAAAGTAAACCCATGTGTAGTCCTCTGGTTGCCATGGATACTACAAACAAACTTTGCTAAAGAATCATAAACGTCATCAACATGCGGCGCGATGATCTGAACAACTGTTCCGCCAGTACAATCAAAGAACTTATACTAGAGCCCATAGATATATATGTGTTTGTAGTATCCATGGCAACCAGAGGACTACACATGGGTTTACTTTACAGGAGTGAACTAGCTTGCAGAAAACAACTATTTTGTATTATATCAAAAGTAAGTTTTCTTGCTGTACCAGTTAACAGAAACAACACCATGGTATTCACTTTAAAAGCTGCTACTTTAGCTAATTCAGAAAGCTAGTCAACAGCTCCCTCATCTAGCTAGCTTTGACAAAAAAAATTCTGACAAAGTTTAGTTTGAGGGCGTTTTGTCTGAGAATGATGTTGTTTGGTTTGAGAGCGTTTTGTCTGAGAATGACGCCGTTTAGTTTGAGAGCGTTTTGTCTGAGAATGACGCCGTTTAGTTTGAGAGCGTTTTGTCTGAGAATGATGTTGTTTGGTTTGAGAGTGTTTTGTCTGAGAATTACGCCGTTTAGTTTGAGAGCGTTTTGTCTGAGAATGATGGCGTTTGGTTTGAGAGCGTTTTGTCTGAGAATGACAGAGGTTTTTCTGAGACTGAAGCCGTTTCGCCTGAGTCTGACGACTTTTGGTCTGAGACTTGACGCCTTTTCGTTTGAGTCTGACACTTGAGTCTGAGATCTGAGGATGTCCTAAAATGAACACCGTACAGGTGTTGTGTTGACACCCTAAACAGTGAGCTTGTGCTGTCAGGAAGACCTAAAGGAGTAGAAGAGCTGTGGAGCAGCACGTTTCGTGGTCACCTCTCTGCAGGCCAGAACAGGGAACAGAGATTCATAGCTAATTGAGACAGAGGGGGGGGGGGGGGGGGGGGGGGGGGGGGGGGGGGATGAGCTTAGGAGCCAACAGAGCAGAGGAAGGTGTTTTCACTTTTAAGGCATACTTATTTGACACCCGACCACTTGTTCCATGTCTAAAACTTATTTAGTAGTATTTATAAACTATCCTCTGCCTCCCTGAAGATTTCACAGAGACCGGAGTGTGTTCCTGGGTTGTCACTGCAATCCTTGAATTTTAATTACACCTTTGATACGGTGTTGTAGAAGCACACAATTTGAAAAGTATTTTTATTCTTGCTTCAAAATTCGATGACAGACTGACTCAGTCTAAAATAACAGGGTTGGAAAATAAGAGGGTGCCAAAGCCCATTTCCAGCATTCACTGATGGCATGGAAATTGCCATTAATGTGCCAAATGCTCTTTAGCAGGGGCCTATCTCCGGTATGGCCTCCCTTCTCCAAAGCCATTATATTTCCCTCCCAATAGACTGTGATAATTTCCTATAATCGATCCACCCACCAGACATCTTAGGGTTTCAGAGTGTCCGTAAATTGTCTGTAGATCCTCAGAAATAACCACCCATTGTTAGTGTTGTGGAGGGTGAGCCTTTCTGATGTGCATAAGTCCCTAAGTTGTTTCTCCATAGATCTAATTTACAGGATAGGAAAAGGAATGTTGTATTATCAGCACAAACCAGAGATGACTAATAACAATGTTCAACAATCATATTGAGTTGTCTGTCTTGTCTCTCCACAGACAAACGGTGGCTGGCAGGATGCCCCAACCCCCTCGTCAGTGACCTCACCCACAGAAGGACCCGGAAGTGTTCATTCGGACACCTCCAACTAAATATTTCACATTTCTAAATCATACCCCACAACAATGAACTGGCTTTGCCAATCACAGTGTTAAAGATGTACAGAGCCTAATCTACAGAATCTTCTACTTGGGAGGGGTGCTGCAGGATCCTAACTTACAACCTTACAACCTTTCTTAAGCTGCTGATGGACATTTGGGATACATTCAGCATCTTTCAGAATAAAAAAAAAGATAAAAACAACAACAAAAAGGAATAGCAATGATGTTTGTACAGACTTCACAAGATGTTCAGAGAGTAAGGATTACATAGATATTTACCTGATAAGATAAAATCCATAAAACTTTGATTGACAAATGCTTTATTCTACCTCTCTGGCAACTAAAATGTAAAATTGTCAGAATGTTATTTGTTTGGAAATAACATATTTGTGAGCAAGAGGCTCCCCATCATGATTGATTTTGCAGTATTTTCCCTATTCAATGGCATGTCATATAGATGTGGCTCCCCTGTTTACAGTGTGTGCTTGTAAAACTTGCTTTTGCCCTCTACAACAAGGAAGACTCAAATTAAACTTTTTTGTGATTTCCTACTGCCCCAAACCTAATGGAAGACGCAGATCCACCTGGTGCAAACAGCGTGACTAGCACTGGTTGCGGGACATTTGCAACATATTGATACGAGGTGGCCAAATTATGTAATGGAAACTGACCTTCCACAGTAGGTGTTTGTCTTCCTGGTTAACTCTTGTAAGCTCACCTTCCCTCTGTAACCTAGCAAAATGTGTGTGTCTGCCGTGGATTCCAGGAGGGCCTGGAAACCTTCTGTCCAACCTGTTGTCTGTTGAGGGCTTGTGAACTTGAGGGAATATTTGATCTTTCGTCTCCCCCAGAAAGGTAAACCTGTGAAATATGTCATGTGTAAAACTAAAATAAATACCTGTCATCAACAATCCAGATGAGCTTGATTCAAATCATTCATTGGGACGAGAGTACAAACAGGGTTTAAGTCTCATCTCACACCGTCATCCTCAATCATTTGCTCTGGTTGGGTGCTGCAGCCAATAACAGTAGAGTAAATGGTGAGGGTGGCGGAATCATAAAGTCTTTATTGTATTATCTCATGTCATTTCCTCGCTTGACCTCTCACTTCACATTTGTTTAGCTTTGTGCTTCTGCACTTGTATAACCCATTCTAAATTGTCCAAGACTAAATCATGTTGGTCTTCAATTTTATAAAACTTTGAAATGGCTGATCCAACCACCCCTTCACAAAAACTGAGATTCGACAGTGCAGTAAAAGCAACTAGATTATTCCAAGTTTGTATTTTCTCACAGACTGCAATTTTAGAAGGCAGATACTTTTCAATATTGCCAAATGTAGCTATAAACCAAAACACAGTTTGACATCCAGTGGTCCATCCAAAGTTTATTTTATCACAGTGCCATTCATGTTCATCCACTCCTGTATGTTTCATCACTCATCATAAGGATGTTGCTGTATAGCTCTTGAAAAATAGGAGACATCTGAACTATGTCTAATTGAACAATATTGTTGAACTGTCCGGTAGAAAATAATTTCAGCAGAAAAATGTCTTTCAAGGTTCTGTTTAACTAAGTTTGTTTTTCAGTACATTAAATCAGAATCCATTTAAACAGGGAAGTCGTTATGATAATATAATTTCAACAGTAACACTTGCTCTATTAATGCAGGTAACACCAGGTCTGAACTTTAGGCCAGGAGATGGTTTTTGCTCTATAGATTAAGAATCATTTTCTCAATATGTATTCTAATTCCCCCCTTTGTGACAACACAATGCTTTTCAATACTTTTCACAATAGAGCGATAACTCCCAACAACCAGTTGTAATGGTATTTATTAATTTTTAAACATTAGTTTCCTGTAACATGCTTGAGTTACTGGTATTGGTATCAAAAACAAAAGGAAATTCAGACATTTCAATTGATTATTATCCATATTTAGAAACCATTCTAAACGCTAACAACCATAATATGGAACAAAAAAGGGAAATTCATTTGTCAGGAATCTTTTTCACATTTTACACCATTTTTATATTGTTATGTGGGATATATGTTTTAGTGTATTTTCTTTTCTATTGTATGCTACTGTTGTATACTTGCTTTCCCACCTATGTGAATTAATTCATGTTCTTAGCTCATGTGTTTATGTGCACCATAGTGCTTGACTTGCTTTGTTGAAAAAGGGATTAAAATGCGATGTAATACAACACAACCAAGAAGTTGCATTTTATCTTTGAATACTTCAGAAGAATATCCATTCTCAGTCAATTAATCAATTGAATTTGTTTTTGTATGTGACATAAATATTTAAACATAACTGTGTAACTCTAGAGGGAAAGTTGTACAAGATCAGTGAATGCCCAAGCATGTTACTTTCATATGCTGTATGTGCTGCTGTTTACCAGTGGGTCAGATGGCAACCACCCAAAACCATCCCAGGGAATCAAACTTACAGCATTCTGACACACACTATCACATGCAACCAAATAATTTGCCTCTGGTGTGATACTGGCCTATTTCCCCTCATCACTGGAAGTGGGGGGGGGGGGGGATATATTTACTGTCTACAAGGAGTGAAGCATGTGAGGCCTCATATATCATACCCTCAGTTTTAGGCCCACAATACATTTATGTTGTGATCAGAGTTCTATACTGAAGGGGGAAGAGACCCAACCCAATAGTCATCCAGTAAGATGCTTTGAAATGAAAAACGTAACACAATGAATGACCAGATTTAATGTCTGTGAATATTATATTTATGGCTGATGTGTGGCGACCTGAGGTGGTCCAGTCGGTTTTGTAGGCATGAGCACTGAAATATGAAAGGAAATGGCAGAGTAGTCATGTAGTTGGACACCTCCCTCCTGTGACATAATTGAGTTAGACAGTAGCAATGGCAGTTACATTTAAAACTGCTGCATATTCATAATTGCCTAAATTGGGTGGTGGAGGACCAGTGGGTAGAGGGCTTATGACGGGACTCTTGCCCTGACTTGGGAGTGATGGTTAAATGCCAGAGCTAGCCTGCTTATCGGTCCTAGGCCAGCAGATACAAACTTTTCATCTCTGAGAGAATATCAACATGGTTGGACCAGATTGGATAATTTAGCAGACATTTTTTGCAGACATTTAGTCATTTAGCAGACGCTCTTATCCAGAGCGACTTACAGTAAGTACAGGAACATTCCCCCCGAGGCAAGTAGGATGAAGTGCCTTGCCCAAGGACACAACGTCATTTGGCACTGCTGGGATTCGAACTGGCAACCTTCAGATTACTAGCCCGTGTCCCTAACCGCTCAGCCACCTGACTCCTCAATGTCCAGAAAATACTGGAAAAGAGAAAGCTGATTCTTGTCACCTCAACATTTGGAGGTAGATGGCTGAGCGGTGAGGGAGTCGGGCTAGTAATCTGAAGGTTGCCAGTTCAATTCCCAGCCGTGCCAAATGACGTTGTGTCCTTGGGCAAGGCACTTCACCCTACTTGCTTCGGGGGGAATGTCCATGTACTTACTGTAAGTCGCTCTGGATAAGAGCGTCTGCTAAATGACTAAATGATGAACATTTCCTCATAAATCAAAATGGCATCAACGTGTCAGTGAAAGTGCACCGTTCTTGACTACAGTACTAAAACTATGGCACATATAATAATGACACGGCTATCCACTACTTATAAATCAATACCTCCACACCACTTGCAGTCCCTGCCATACAGTTAGCACTCCTGAACCCTCAGAGGTGGCATTCAATTGGCTGAGTGAAAACAAATGATTTTGTTGACATGTGTACCCAGCCGTGCTGGCAGCCCGATTGAAATGCATGTGTTGTCTAGTGCTAGTGGGTGGTCCAGACAGCATGTCCAAGCTAACCACCCGCTGCATACAGTCCTATGGTGGAGCGACATCTAAATTTACTGATGCAATTTCTCCCGAACAAAACAAGCAATAATCATGTTCAATTGTATAGCTGCTTTGACAGTTTTTTGGGACAAAAATGGTAAGACAAAGGAAGGAAATTCCCAGAGGAAGCTCCCTTGACTTAAGGGTAATCTTAACTAAATGTCACAGATCCACACATATCACCGATGAGGACAATGTGAAATAAGTTATTCATTCATTTGACGTGAATGATGCTCAACTAATTGTATTCATTTTCCAACATTTAACACAATATTCTTTAATGAAATAAAATATATATAAAAAATAATTTTCCCCACTATAGGGTTTAAAAGGGCAGAGTTCCCATTTGTGGGGGGAAGTTCCAGACTGCAGAGCTGGTGTGTTTGAAGAAGCGAGGTTTGCTCTTGTCAAAGATGTTCTCCAGCCGTGGCTCTTCGATCTCCCCAAAGTAACTGTGCAGGTTCAGCGGATTGAAATATTGCTTCATCATCAACTGCTTTAGACTGAGGCCTAAAGGACACACAGTTAAAATTACATTAATATAATGTGAATCAAATAATTTGTTACGGTTGTCAGTCATTGTATTCTCCCCTTTTCCATAAGAACTCCGTAAGTATTCCAAAAAACTTTAAACGCTACTGCAATTTCCAATGTGTCATTATGATGTAATGAGACAAATGCCACAACATGGTTGATCCCCATGTGATTGGGGATCAGTTAATATATAATGATGTCTTGAATCATGAAAAGAGGCATTTTCCTTTGTTGTCAAAATACCTTCTGCCCATGATGCAATGGGTTTCCTTGGTGCCAACTCATCATCTGTGGAGTCATTGCTATTCTGGTCCATCCCATAATTCTCAGGATTATAGCTGATAACCAAAGGTTTGTTGCCACCCTTTGGAGTGATTTCATAAGACTGAGGCGATTGCTGCAGGGAAGTACATAATCATACTATAAGTCTGAATATATCATATTATTATTCTAGGAATCTATATGTGTATGTGGGTGAAGTTGTTTGGATGTGAAAAATAAGGGTTTAATTTGGCTGTATCTGAGTAAACATTCAACTCATCAACATCCAACAGACATTCTGTCAAATAAGAAGAACTAGCAACCAGTAATAGTGTAGTGGCCAATTGTGTTAATGCTGTGGGGTTTTGAGGCACTATTTAGAGAATGAGGTTAAACATATCGTAATTGTGTTCAAGCAATTAAGAAAAACGAATTCAATGTAAACACTATTGGCAATGATATGCAAGCCATAAACTGTACAAAAATAATGCAATGCTCCTAAGCACCATATAGTATGTTTACAAACTGCAGTGTTTTTGTGAATATACTACCACTAGCTGTGGTGATCATGGTATTTTAAGTTTGCGGACAACACAACCATCGTGGGCCTCATCTCTGACAGTGACGAGTCAGCCTACCAGTGGTGATTTTAGACACTTTTTAGGGGTCCTCAAGCACCCATAAATGTAATCTCAGCACCCCTAAAAATAATAATAATAAAAATATATAAATTATTATTGTTTATCATTTGATGCTGGTAGTTCATGAAGAAAGGGACATCCTTAGTTTTTTCATTCATTCAATATTTTGCATAATTCATGTCACATTCTCATTGGGGGCTGAGCACCCCTAAAGGTCTGATCCTAAAATCGCCCCTGCAGCCTACAGAGAGGAGGTTGATACCCTGACATCATGGTGTCAGGACAATAACCTCCTCTCTCAACGTCAGCAAGACTAAGGAGATGATTGTGGACTATAGGAGGCGGCAGGAGGAGCATGCACCCCTACAAATCAACGGATCCGAAGTGGAGAAGGTCAACTGCTTCAGATTCCTCGGGGTGAACATCAGCAATGATCTCACCTGGTCTGCTCACATGGACAAGTTGGACAAAGCGGCCCGGAACTGCTCTTCTTCTTGAGAAGACTGAAGAAGTTTGGCATGGACTAGTAATCCTCACTAACTTTTACAGATGCACTATAGAGAGCATAGTGACTGGCTGCATCACAGTGTGGTATGGGAGCTGCACAGACAGGGACCGCAAGGCCCTACGTAGTGTGGTCCGGTCTGCTGAGTTAATCATTGGCAGGAAGCTCCCAGCCCTACAGGACATCCTACCACACACGATGCCTCAAGAAAGCTGGCAGGATTCGAAGAGACTGTTACCACCCATCCTTCAGTCTTTTTACACCGTTGTCTTCTGGCAGGTGATACCGAAGCATTCAGTCTCGCACACGCAGACTCGATAACAGTTTCTTTCCAAGGGCCATCAGGCGAATGGACATTGATATGGACACTGATACACTTTACACACTGTCACTTTCAGCTACTGGTTGCACTATAAGCAATACTGCACTATTGTACTTCACTTGTCTTAGGTTAGTATAGGTTTATAAGGTACATTTACGTTTATTCATTTAGCAGACGCTTTTATCCAAAGCGACTTCCAAGAGAAAACTTTACAAAAGTGCATAGGTCACTGATCATAACAACGAGATAGCCCCAAAACATTGCAGGTCCAGGTCCAGAAAATCATTCCTAAGTACAATTGTACTCCCGGAACAAGTGTGTCTTGAGCCTTGAAGGTGGGGAGACAGTCAGTGTCTCTGATGGAGGTGGGGAGTTGATTCCACCATTTGGGGGCCAGACAGGAGAAGAGCTTGTGTTGGGACCGGGCGCTCTTAGTATAGGTTATTATGTGTATTTAGAGGTTTAGTGTACCGTATTGAATATTGTAGATTATTTGTATATTAGGAGGTTTACTATATTTTATCTCATCATAGATGTAATCTATGTCCTGTCTACTTATGTTATGTTATGCCAGGTTGCTTTGTGTTGTCTTGTCCTAAGAATTTCAGTGCCCAGTCTGACCCTGTTTTGTTCTGTGCATCTCACAATAAAAGACTTGAACTTGAATTTTAAAGAGAGCGAGAGCCACGACGGCCACGGTACTATCAATTAACCAACATCTTAATCACTGGCTGCACCAAGAGCACGGGTACAGCACTAGTTACACAAATTAATTATACTCAGGTTCTGAATTTGAAGGTAAACAGAATAGTAGAAATGCACGGTTACTCCCATACCTCAATGTCGACAGTCTGGTTTAAAGCTAATCCTTTTCCTAGCCTACCTGTGTCATAAC
This sequence comes from Thaleichthys pacificus, assembly GCA_023658055.1. Taxonomy (NCBI): domain Eukaryota; kingdom Metazoa; phylum Chordata; class Actinopteri; order Osmeriformes; family Osmeridae; genus Thaleichthys; species Thaleichthys pacificus. The sequence continues at coordinate 16,435,808 of CM042854.1, forward strand.
AGCATGCTGCAATAGAGAGCACACAAGGGTGAAAAACTGTTCTTAACTCTGATATTTCATTTCATCACCTATCTGAAAGAATCATACTATACTCACAGATATACCGTATTTTTCAGAAAACAAGCCGCATTTTCTATAACCCACACCCCACCAGAATGGGAGCTTTGTGTTTGTAAATCGGATTTGAACCCGCACTGAAATATATGCTGCACTTGATACGGGAAGAATGATAGAGCTACCAAGCAATGCCTAGTAGGCTATAGGCGATCTTACAGCATATGCCGTAACACACTTTGGTTGTGGATAGGGTGACCAGGGGCCTCATGTATAAAAGATTGCGCAGCTTTCATACCAGAAGACGGTGTACGGCCGAAACTTGAAAAGTACCTATACACAGAAATATTAACATGTGTAAAACCGGTCGTACGCCAGGTCCTGCGCACCTTTCCTTTATAAATAACAATCAACGTGAGATTGACCCAAGGGCGTAGGTTTGGTCTCAGTTTTGGTAGGGACACTGAACGCCCCCCCCCCCCCAACCCCCAATATTTTTTCTTTTATATGTAGGTAATTGGTTTCGGTTCTATGGAGCTGTACTAGGCCTACATCATCTGTACTGGACTTCTGAGCAATGAAATAATGATTCATATTTGGGCATCCCAATTTATAGCACCTTTTTACTACCTACAAGTATAAGTGTGAATGATAACATTCATGGGTAACATTGTCTAAACATCCCTTAAAAACAGCAATTTAATGCAATCTTTACCAAAATGAACAAATTCAACTTCCCACCTGAACCCCTGATGCTGATTCATTACCAACCTGCTCTACATCTGTAGCTTCAGAGTGCTGTTTTTCCTGCTCAGTAATTCATCAATTTAATACAGACACCAACCATGCTTAGTTGACTGCTGACATTGGTCGAGATTACAGGGATAGCCATATTACTATCCAAGGGATTATATAGGCCTACTCATTACCAGTTAATATCACTTTTAAGTTGCTAGCCTGCTGGTACTAGGCTAAACTAGCACGGTCCCATTATGTGGGTAGGTTAGCTTTATCCTTCTGGCTTCAACAAGACCAGCTGCTGCTAACACACTGGTCGAAAGATTGCAGACGCTAAGGATAGATTTAATACAAGCAAAAGTTACATACTCTACTACACTAACAACTTTCAAAACATGATTCCATTGTAGAATGGGTGGCGAGGTAAGGCTAGCAGGTTTGCACTGTGTGGGTAGTTTTCCTACTAGCTAACTAACAACGACCTTGCTAGCTACTTACTCTCTGGGTGGTGAAAACACTTCTGATACATCTTTTCTTTTTGGGTGACATTTTCCTATCTACAAAGCACAAAAGGGTCAAAAATATCAATGCTGAGACCAAACGAAATACTAATATGAGGCTTTATTATTTCCTGGCGTATTTAGTAGTTTACCGTGTCAGACTACTGACATCTCTTTCTGCAAGTCAAGATTCACAAAGTGTTTCTGACTGCCACTTCAGCCAATTAAATTACACCATCTTGTCTCGCAGGCTCGAGGGCGCATTGGATAACTGTATTTTTCACTTTTCTGGGCGACGAACAATAATACAAATGAGTTTTGCAACTATATTGTGCAAAATATTTTTTCGGAATCGATCCAAATTACAGCACAAAGTAGTTTGCTAAAATATTGGTGGGGACAATTTTGTCATCTTAAAATATTGGTGGGGACTAGTACCTAGCGTCCCCCCCTAAACCTACGCCCATGGATTGACCGTACGTGAACAAGCCACTGACCCCGCCTTGCCTCCTTCCACCCCTGCCAATGGAAAACGGGATTTCAACTTCACTGTAGGACAAATCAACCTCAAAAATAATTTTAAAACACATTTTAGCCTATAGAAACCAGTCTACGATTGAAACATTTTGTCATAGAAATCCACGTATCTCCACGCTCAGATCCTGTCACGTATCTCCACACTCTGATCCTGACACCCCTGTGTTACCCCTCCCCCAACAAGAGGTTGCACTGGGCCAGATGAGAGTGCAGTCTATAGCCTAACGGTACATAGAAGGTAAGGGAGCTTATCGTCGATGAAGGCTAGACCAGTTGGACGCTGCTAAGTGCAGATACCAAGTTAAAGACAAAAGTAGTCTAAGTACAAATATTCTGTAATAACTGTTACAGAATATTTATATATAAATATAACAGTTTTTGAATTTTAAATTACCTATTTACAGTAGGCAACCTAGCTTACGTTGGTTAGCTACAGTAGTTAGTCTAATTAGCTAGTGTTAAGGCGTGTCAAACTGGGTAGTGGAGAATGATACAAGGTTAAATACCAGACCAAGTTATTTGTAGTTTAATAATAAGAAATGATGCAATCACAAAAATACACAATGAAAACAACACACCAGGATGTTCTTAGTCTAGTACAGTGAATCAGTCGATGATGCCAAAGCAGCTTCATAGAAACAGAGAAGACCCACAGGTCTGATGCAATCAAGGGGGAGTAGATCATCCCAAGGTCCATATGATGTGCGGGGTGGTGGGAGCTGCGTCTCCAGGGAAAGGGGGGCTGTGTCTCCAAGAGAACCGGGGGGGGGGGGGGGGGGGGGGCAGACCAGTCCCAGGTGAGGACAGGGTCTCCAAGGGAAAAGGGGGGGGCAGACCAGGGGTTTGGTGATGTATAGGGGCAGGTGGGGGCAGGGTCTCCAAGGGGGCGGGGCTTAGAACAGGGTTTGGTGATGTATAGGGGCAGGTGGGGGCAGGGTCTCCAAGGGGGCGGGGCTTAGAACAGGGGCCGTATATCCAAAGGTAGTCAGACCGGCCGGTCTGACTCGTCCTGAAGCAGAAAAGAGTTACAGTCCCAACATCACCTTATCTCCCAAGTTGACACTTTCCATTAACTGAGTATCCCTATTGTGCTCACCGCGATCTCTGAGCATCACAAACTTGCCTTCCAAGATAGTTTGCCTGACATCTGCATTCTTGCCCATACACCAAAGTTACATTCTAACACGATCTTACTATACTGATCCATTTCAGCACAACCTTACTTTATACAGAAACATCCTGTTGCCTGATCCCATCTGTTCTTTAATAAATCAATTGATCACAATTGGATATATGTTTTAGTATAAAGCATTACACATTTTATATACTTGAGGTAGTGATTGGTATAGCAGCATTTACATTTACATTTACATTTATGCATTTAGCAGACGCTTTTATCCAAAGCGACTTCCAAGAGAGAGCATTACAAAAAGAGCATAGGTCACTGATCATAACAACGAGATAGCCCCAAACATTGCAAGCAGCCAAAACATGAAGTATACATTGTGAAAAACAGCATTGATTAGCAGTATAGTTATCATTCCTTCACACTAGTGCTAGTTAAATTCGGTATTTTGGGAGGGATGACTGTCTTACCTTGTAGCTAGTTTAGACAAACGAATGGTTACTTCAGTCTAGAGAGTAGCCTATTACTAACTTAGGCAATTCGGGCCAATCACACCACATTGCACTTAAAACCCCATTGTTTGCTATGGTACGTCAATACAGCTCTGTTAAAGACCATATGTGTGGCCATAGACATATATACATACACGCCCCATTGGCCCTTGGTTCACGTCTCAACTCTCCGCCATCTTGGGGAGGTGATGACTCACCTGTAAACAAACGCAAGTGATCATAAACCCTTGAATATATAAATGACTCAATGGAATCGGTTAAGAAATGTAAACGCTAAAGTGCTTTTTAACCAGAAAAGCCGCAGCTCAACCGTTCACTTGCGTTTGTTTACAGGCGAGTCATCACCTCCCCAAGATGCCGGCGAGTTGGCACGTCGAAGCAACGTTCTGAAGCAGACAATGGGGCGTCTATGTATATATGTTTATGTGTGTGGCGGCCTGGGGAAACCTAGCCTGGCTCTGCCCTCCTACGTACTTCCGCTCAATTTTGATTTTGCTTCTGTCCTGCATCTGGGCTTGAGGTACGTAAATCAGATGTCTCCGGTTAACTTTCTACCTGTCCAATCAGCGAACAGAGGGAGTGGCTGAGAACGATGACGTTGATGTTGTGCGCTAGTTTGTGTTGTAGTTCCGTAATGGCGGCGGAGAATGATGCGAGCGAAGCCATTCGGTCCGTTGTGGCAACGCTGCCGAATATCCAGAAGTTAAAGCCGGAGCAAGAACAATCCCTACGGGGTTCGTTTGATTTTCCAGCTAGCTCCGTTAGTCGTGAAGGAGTTGGCTAAGGCGAACGCCAGCGATTATGGCAGATCCAGAGTGGCTCTGGTCAGATCCAATAGTTTTAAACTTCAAAAGAGTACCCGCCTTCAAGGAAGTTAACACTTGTCAATGGAGCGAGCCCAGAGTCTTTTTCCGGGACAATTTCACAGGAAGCACTGGGGGCATAGAACAGCATCATTTTTTGCGCCGAACACAACACACAACAACAGCGGATGATAAAACAACCGCTGCTGAGCTGACCAAATTATATATTTAAACTAGAAAGTGCATTTCCTGCAGAAAATGCGTTGGAATGCTGAAAGATGAATTTATTTATTTTTTATTGCTGAAAATACAGAAATTAGAAAATACCCGCAAGCTGAAAGCTGAAATGAATTTAAAAAATGTGTGAGTCACACAAAAGAGGCAGTGTGGAAGCTGAACTGCATCATCTAACAAAGCTAAGTGCTTAAATAGGCTACAATGCGGGAGAATGGGTCAATCCTGTTAATCGGTGCCTTTTGGACCAGGGGGGTGTTCCATCAACGTCGCTAACGCAAGTCGCGCTAACACGAATAAGTCTCACTTGGGTAAACGTCAACTTAGACTTAAGCCTCAAGCCGTTCCACTAACGTTCCGTTCCACTAACAGGCAACGCTAATTCAAGCTAGACCTCAATAAGCTTAGACTGTGCAGCCCAGATCAGGCGATCGTCGAAAAGAGGAGTTATGTCGCAAAAAGTATAGCGTAAAGCAGCAGAGGGGTGTTTTTTCAGCAGCGTAAATTGATTTTTTGAGTTTTTTGGGAGTTGTCCCCAAAAAGGGCAATGTTGCCGCAATTAACATGCCAAGGGAGACAACTTGTCAAAACATTACAACCGTTAAAATGCGTAAATTGTAGACCTACCAAATCTACTTAACATATATATATATGCATTTAGGCCTACTGATAATTTGCGTAATTTGATGAGCTGTCTGAAACCGTTCTGACAGTAGGCTAGCCTATGGCCGATATTCTCAACAGGAGATTGAGAATAATAACCCAAAAAAGAACGTGGCAGGATTGAAAATTGTAAGATAAAATTCTAAACACTGAAGAAGGCCATGGTTAATTGCACTTGATGTGAGCTAATAATGTTTTTGTCTTCACATCTTGAACAAAATCAAAAATTACTTCAAAATAACTTTGCCACACACATTTATTAACTGATAGGCTAAATGCTGAGCTTTAAGATAAAAGGGAAAGATAACCATGACTTAAATGGGGATTCACTAAAATGACTAGTATTGCATAGATCCAGCACTGACTTTTTAGATCAGAAGGTGACCCAAACTGCACACTTTGTTTGGCAGAACAGTCATTTAAAATTGCTCAGCATGATCATTATTATATTACGAGTATTTGCAATTAACATAGTCTGCCTCCACAGATCCAGAGGGGGCTTGGACAGTGACAGACTGTGGCTGTGCCAAGTGTTGTCACAGCCTCACTTTGGGAAAGCATGCCCTACTGGGAACATTAGGGGAGACTGTTGGGCACAGAATCTAATTGATTGGAAAGGGCAACATTTGGGACACTCATGTAGGGGCAGCATAAAGGGCACTTCATAACAGCACATTTTTCCATTGGAAGTAAGGGAATGGGAACAGTCCAATTTAGGCCATTGTAAGGGCACCTTATAGGGTACTGCATCACATTTTCTATACTATAAAGGAACTCATAAAGACATGTTTTTACATTTATAGAGGGCACACTGTCATTTATTGCATGGGGCATCCTGTGCACTCAAGCATATTTCACAATGTGAATGGCAGACAGTAGGGCACTTGGTCTAATTTTTGCCACTCTAGAGGGCATTCTAGAAACACTTTCAACCATGGGGGCCCCAGGCAGTCACCCCCTGAGTCTTCCAATGGGCCTGGATACATCCATGGGGACAGTATATTGCACCTATAATATTGGGGAAGCCAGAGGAGAGGTAATATAGAGGCTTGTCAACATATAGGCTACTTTAAACAATGGCCTACCTACATAGACTGCAGTCTACTACCCTCCTTTCTACTATTATAGTCTACTCTCCTTTATATGACTTTCTACAAAGGATGGTAGGCTGCTCTTATGTGTTCATTGCCATCCTCAAGAGTTGCTAAAGTGTTATTTCATATATATATTTGTTTTGTTTTTTAAAGAATGACAATTACATTTATCTAGATAAACTATGCTGGGCCTGCTGAACCTATACTTCTTCCACAGATACTGGTCAGGGAAGCATTACTTCTGTCTCTGAAGACCCTTAGGGCTGCTGGGATAAACGCTCTTTGTATAATCTGAGCACCTTCATCCACCACAGGGTTGTCAAAGAACGGATACGCCATAATTGATTGTAACTTGTCTAGACGCTCTGCTTAGTTTCTAAGTCCTTATTTTATGTCAATTAACCAATGGCTTTTGAAAACAGTTAAAGTGACATTATTTCTTAACTTGTTTATTTAAATTAATATATTTTTTGGAAATGAAGTAAACATGTAGCTAAATCATTAATGTCTGCACTTCAAAAAGTCTGAATTTACGTTTCCGAACACGGACTAAAGTGGTTTGCGCGCAGGAATTTACTCGACGGAACTGTCTTTTGAGATTCTGTTTCCGCCTGTTTGAAATTATTTGCAACACATTTTAGTTTAGTTTGACTTTTAGCCTGACACGGATCAGGCTGGTTCCGAAGTATAAGTTACCTTGGTTACGTAGCTCGAACTAAAATAAGCCACCTTAATGGAACGGAACTCTCGCTAAAGTAAGTGAGACTTGGCGAAATAAGTCTCGCTTTTCCTTAATCTATGTTGATGGAACACCCCCCTGGTAATTTCTGAAAACAAAAGTATTTATTTTTCATGTTTTTAACATTTAATCAGGAAAGATATATGTTTAACTGTTTGGAAAACATATTGGCCAAGCTCATGCACTTAAATCCTAATAATTATGGGCATTTGGTTCAGACATGGACCATTACATTATTCCACCCTGTTAAGACATATGAATAACAATCACAAAGCTTTAAAAATGTAAAGGCATAACAATATTTACATTTTCTTGTCCATTATATGTCCCTTGTTCATTTTGATTTGTTTATTGTCTAAAAATAATTACCAAATAATTTTGTATGAGTTCATTGTGTTTATTTAAGTGCGAATCGGCAGTTTATTGTCTCTAATTCTAAACAAAAGGGCAAACAACAATATAATTCAGCAAAAAATTACATATGTTCAATTAAGCCCTTCCAACTCTGCAAGAGTTTTTGGAGGTATACTGCTCGCCTGTCTGGGTCAGCATCTCTCCTCTGTCTGTAACGCCGCTGCATTTCTGCAGCGCTTAGAGCTGGAGCCATTTCCTAAATAAGGTTTACCACTTTACTACCTTTAATTTTTACAATTTGTAAATTGAACACAACAAGAACAACAATTTATAGTTAATAGTTGCAAATACATGACAAATATTGTATGCAACTTATTATATTACTACATTTTCTACAATATTTCCACCCTGTTAGCTGTACACACCTAACAGGGTGGAACCTAACAGGGGGGAATTTTGTTAACTATGTTAGCCCTAGCTCTGTGAGTGATCATGATCTAGCTAGCATTAGACCCTACATGTATACAGCCTTTTACTTCTTATATAAAACCATATTTGAAATTATAAAATGTTATTTATTTTCTTAACAAAGTAGCCTAACAGGGTGGAAATTTAAGGTTGTGACAAACAGGTTGACATTATGAAACTTGGAAAAAAAGATAAATCTGAAAGTTCATACTTACTTCAGTTGGCCAAGTTGAATTCCCGCCACAGGAAATGATGTCATTTCATGAACTTTGTGTCATGGGAAGTGTAGGCTATTTTCTTAAAAGGGAAAAACTACAGCTTAACAGGGTGGAACTTTTTGGGGGGGACACAAAGTAAATCCCCCCAAAAAGGGTTTACATTATTTTTTTAATGAAAAATATGTATAAGTAGAAAGATTTTAACTTGGTCTACAACATAATGAGCAAATAATTTGAATATGTTATTATTTAATGACTGATATTTATTGTAAGAGTTGATCATTTGTGCTGGGGACATGGCAAAACATGGCAAAATGAACATGTGGACAAAATACAAAAGTGGTTAAAATACTTTTTTTCTTCTTAAAGACACTTTTTGTTTATTTATATGATAAGGAAGACCTAAACCTATAACTAAAGCCTTTTAGAATAAACATTTGTAACATTTTACAGCAATTATGAAGTAGGATTTCCTGGGGACATTAAAAGGCACCGGTTAACAGGATTGACCCGAATACGTTTGAACGTTGTGAAGCAATCAAAGAAATAGTTGAATTTCAAGAGGCAGGGTGGAAGCTGAACTGCATCTAACAAGAGCAAATAGCCTACAATGCGGGAGAAGCTGCAAGCTGAACTGTTAAACAGAAGAAGAAGTAGGCTAGCTAGTCACAAGAATATTATAGTTTTAACAGCTGAAATTATAGTTGGGATCGTAATAGCAGTAGCTAGCCTGGCTGCCAGACCATCTTATCCCCGGCCACAAAATTATTTGGTCGGGAAGATGGGTCTGGGGAATCTCCGTTGGGGAACAACTAATGTCCGAACAGAAGCTGTTCGGACCAATGAAATTGTCAGGGCGGGCTTTATACGATGATGGACAGATGATCAACAGTAACGTAATCATCCACGTCACCAAAGAGCGCTTTGGTTGAATTCGTTTTCAACAAACATGGCTACCGCTGGAGAGCTGGGATGTTATGATTCTGCCATCGAGTCTGTTTTAGAAGACATCGACAGCGCATTCGTTTTGAAAGAGGAACAGAGAAACGCAGTCAAGGCATTTGTCGATGGAAAATATGTTTTTGCCGTCCTTCCTACGGGGTTTGGTAAAAGTTAACATACTACGTAGCTCTGATTGGTTGTAGGTCTATCCAATTGAGCGAAGAGGCATTTGTTTTCCGGGTTCGGTTGAAACACGCCCCATAGTCACAGCCCAATGGAGAGTCCTCAGACTCATATTCTGACAAGAATTATGAGTCTGACATCGTCAGGCTAAGCAGTAGCAGATGTAGCCTATCATTGAGTGCGTTTACTCGGCTTAGTAGGATTCAATGTGTTGATTGAATGAAACATACAGCAGTAGGGCCGATACAGGAAGACACGGCGACACTTTGTTGCAGAAGGATGATGGTGCAAGTTTTGTCCGTGGAGCATACAACGATTAATAAAAAGACACGGAGTAGCCTAATCGTATTATTGGCATAAACCGACAATTGCTAGTAATCGGGTTTCTCATGGTCAAGTGAACACACTCAATGGCGTAGTAGAACAAAACAGTTCCATTAGCAATAGTAGTAAAAGAGATATTAGCAGCACCTGCAGAGTCACCTCTTGTAAATTGTATTAGGTTGAAATACTATCAAACTCTGTCGTGTGACTCCACTAATAAGCTAATACCAATCACCTGTGTAGAGACTGAGTGGCGCGTGTTTGTGTGGTTGCCACGGTGATGGTGCAGCTATGAATGCTAACGCGCTGAGGGCAGAGAATAACAGAAATTTAGCTAGAATCCACACCTCAAACAAGTTAACCTAGACGCAACACTATACGTCCAATCCCAAAAATAAGGATATTTTCCGAGACCCAAGACTCTGCCGAAACCAGAGATGTCCTTTATATGTATGTGCGGTCAGAAATACGACTCTACCGGCAGTTTCAAAATATTGTTCTTTTTGCTTTCTCTGACGATTTTGTCACCAGATTTGCATTGGTCTCTATGGGGCGAGAGTTGGACTTTGTCTCGCTTTCGTGGGGCTCTGAACAAATGTGTACGTCTGTTGGATTCAACAGACAACTGTCTACGACCAGCACAAAATTAGCTATATATTGATCCAAAAACGAAGCATGAAGAGCGAAAATTGTGGCAATGCTGGCAAAATAGAAATCTTTTTTCAACGACATCCGAAGCTCCCCTCCGCTAAGCGTTTCAGTCTGCACTCTAGGCTTTCACGTACACACCCATGTAAATCTCAGAAACGGTTTGAAAAAGTCATGAAACATAATCAGTGATATTGAAAAAAGTTGATTAGATATCAAAAAGCTGATTTAAAAAAAATAGTTTAGGGTTTTGTCAACATTTTAAAGTTTAAATGGTGGCTGTCAGTGACGTGCGGTGATGTCAGTAAGAGGCTAGGCACTGAGTTATGAAAGCCAGATTACCTAATTTATTGTTAGGCTAATATGTCAAAACAGTAAATGCAGTAAACAGTACAAGCACTTGAAGCAGTATCCTACTACAGCCGCTGAATGTTAGCACAGCCATATAGCCAATCTTTTCTTCCATACCAGTCTGTTTGAAACGATCGAAAACATGTTGTCCCTTTTGCTGCAGTAGTCCATCTAAGTCTGGCGTAGACCTCCCTCTTGCTATTAACTCCTTTTTTGAATAAAATCGAGCTTGGAGAAATTCCTCAACTCTGAATATCGGCTGCTGTAATTTTGACTTGAATTTTGCGGAGATTACGTTTACAACATAGCCAGTGTAATGACGTAAGTTGCGCAAATGTCCAGTAATATCTCGATTTTAATTGGTCAATGTTTGATACGTAACGTAGATGATTACTGGCATAACATATTTACGTGCAAAGGCACAGAAGAGTTGTGCCTTTCGACGTACATGTTAAAGAATACAGGATCGAAGTGTGCATGCGCAACATGAGTTTTTCGCTTGTCGTCCGCCATGAATGGACAGTAAAAGCACTGCTTATTCTACAATTTTTTTGGTATTTGATTATGCGTAACTGATACATTTGTGATCGTAACGTCTAAACAATTGGAATTACATACATATTGCATATAAAAATCCAGGGCCGGTGTTGGACCGAATTCTCACTCCCCCGCAGAATCCCACTCCCCTACGCGTGAACGCGCACTGCCTTCCTAGCGTATTGCTAGTTGTAGTTTGACGAACCGAGGCGATTTTTACAAGCCTAGGTTCCCTCGTCTTAGGCTGTGAGGAAACTGTCAGTAGGCTATTTAATTCATGTTTCATCAAAATATAAGTTATGTTGTGCTGCACTTGAGAGCCTATACGATTTGTATGTCGTGCTACTCGTAAAATCCGAATGATTGTCTCAAGAAAATAGACGTACTTTGGAGCTGCACTTGAAAAACGATGTTGATGTCGATGTTGTGCTACACTGTCCTATTATCGGAATGAGGGTAATATGTGAATTATGTTGTAGTTGCGACTGCTGTTATGTCACTGTCTGGTAAAAGCGAGCATCCTTCTTTGTATTCATTTGTACGAATCACTTTTAGTAGAACTATTCACTTCTGATTCTTGATTACGTTGTAGGCTACTTGCTGTTATAGGTATACTTACTAAATGCACTATATGTATATAATCGTCTGGTAAATGTGTATAGCTACATTATTTTACAAATGTAGGCTATATAAAAAGGCCCCTGCTCACAGGTCCCTCCTACCAGAATTCAACTTCTATTTCCCTCTCAGTAAACTACTTGCCACACAACTGTTTTGTGTTTACAATCATATCCATTTTATAGATCCTGCTTCCCACAGCCTAGTTTGTGTCTTCTAACTTGCAATGTACAGTGCTTGGTTTTAGTACCTGATAAGCCAAGCCTGGACCTTCCCTTTGTGAATGGCTAATGAAAAACATCTAATAAATGATGACATTTTGATTGGTTCCATCACATTTATTTTAAACAAAAAACTATAATGATATATTTAACAAAAGGTAGAAAAAAAGAAAGAAAGTGATAATTTAAATAAGAGTTTTAACAAGTTTGAGGCTTGATCATGAAAACAGGTCTGGGATGTTTACGGCAGGCAGCACAGACATATTCCTCTCAGTTGGATTTTAGCACAACAGTGATGGAACCTTCTGAGGCAGCTGTCACAGCCAACCTGAGATTTTGGATAAACATTAAGATTAATTTGTGGAATGATAATGAATGATCAAACATTAGGAATGGCAAAAACTGTCACTGTCACCTATAATAACATTACCACTTATACAAAGAAATACCAATGCTTCATTATAAATGTGTCTAGTAGTGAAAAAAGTATTGTATTCAATACCAGTTGACAAGCTATTACCCAGTTAGTGTCGCCATCCAGATTGTCCACATCCCCGCATAGTTGGGGTGTGTCAGATCTTATAGCCCCAAGATATGGGGGGGGGGGGATTTCGGCAGGTATGAAAAACAGTGTTAGCAAAATCCTACTCCCCTTCTAACTTTTACATTTATGCAACTAGTATCAAAAACTTTTTATGGCACACTCTACAGGGCATGAGGAGCCACCAAAATAATTTGGGGGGGTGTCAGATTTTATAGTCCCAAAATATGAGGGGGGAGGATTTCGGCAGGTTTGAAAAACAGTGTTGCCAAAATCCTACTCCCCCAGTAAGTTAAAAATAAATACTGAATTGCTGCCTCATTAAATAGTTGATTCAAGTAGCAGTTGGTTTTTAGGATTGTTAAATTGGTGAGGTAGTGTGCGAGATAAAGAGAACTCATACACATTAGCCTACTGCAATGCATACAAGGTGAAAATTATGGGGCATTTAGTTGTATTAAACATAGATAAACACAGCTCTATTTGAATATTTCAGGGAATTCAGTTTTATTATACTGTTTCTAAAATGCATTGTGAAATGCATTGTAGTGCAAATGCGACGTTTCACAACTGATTACGTAGGATAATGTCTGCGGATTGAAAAACATCTGATTGCTGTTCTGCTACAGGGCAAACTGTTAACTCTTTAATGGAGAAAGTGTTTGTCATTTCACAAACAGAGTTACAAAAGAGTTGTGGGTTTTATAAGAAGCCTATTATCAATCTGCAGATTAGAGAGAATGTTTAAATAACACAACGACTTAAAATGAAGTCTCTGAGGATAGGACGGTGTTGATAGTGAATAGAGAAAACAAATATTACATGATTTACAGTCAAATAGGGTTTGTCAGGAATCAGAGAGCAATCCTCTTTACAGAATCTCTCCAGATATGCCAGGGTCCTACTCTCTTGTGCACTCATCTTCAGCTCAGCCTAGAGGTTTGCAATAGGGTTAAATAAATATTGCCTTTGTGTCACCTTATGTATATAGGCTACAATATTTTACTGCTGGTAAATTCCTAAATATTACTGTGCATTTTTTTTTTAACACATCGTTCCATATTTGCCAATGTGTTGCCAGTAATTCTGGAGCTGGCTGTATGAACAGGTGATAAGGAAATGGCTATTGTGATCAGCATGAGCACATAGAAAATGTATTTTCTTCCACCCCCTATATCCCTGAAATGTTCAAATAGAGCTGTGTTCATCTATGTTTAATACAACTTAATGCCCCATTATTTTCACCCTGTATGCATTTCAGTAGGCTACTGTGTATGAGTTCTCTTTATCTCACACGCTACCTCACCAATTTAACAATCCTAAAAACCAACTGCTACTCTAATCAACTATTTAATGATGCAGCAAAAGGGTTTTAATTGCCATGAAAGTTTGCACAGACAAGGAATTTACTTTGGCAGGAAGGTGCATACATTAAACATATAGGAACCTTAAAACTGAAATATGTGGTCTAACTATACAAAAGGTACAAAGTCTAGCTAATACTAAGGGGATTTAGAATAAAATATAAAGTAGCCATAATTTACAATATAAAAATACAAAAAATACAAATAGTACAAAAGATACAAATAGTGTAATATAGTGCAAATTGCTATGTGGCAAGGTGTCATTGTGCAGATTGTGATTAAAGTCATTAAAGTCAGTGTGAGCCCTTAACCTTGTTGAAGAGGCCAACAGCGGATGGGAAGAAACTGTTTTTCTGGCGTGTGGTATTGGTCCTGATGGACCGCAGCCTTCTGCCGGAGGGGAGTGGCTGAAACAGAGTGTGTTCACAATCTTCCTTGCTCGCCTCAGGGTCCTCTAGGTGTGCAGGTCTTTGAGGGTATGGCAGATTGAAGCCGATCACCTTCTCAGCAGTGCGGATGATACGCTGCAGTCTGCTCTTGTCCTTGGCAGCAGCGTACCAGATGGTGATGGATAGTGAGGATGGACTCAATGATGGCTGTGTAGAAGTGCACCATCATTGTCTTTGGCAGGTTGAATTTATTTCGCTGCTGTAGGAAGTACATCCTCTGTTGTGCTTTCTTGGTGAGGGAGCTGATGTTCAGTTCCCACTTGAGGTCCTGGGAGAGGATAGTGCCCAGGAAGCGGAAGGACTCCACAGTGTTCACTGGGGAGTCGCACAGGGTGATGGGGGTGAATGGGGCTGTATTCTTCCTGAAGTCCACAACCATCTCTTAAGAGCATTGAGCTCTGAGTTGTTCTGGCTGCACCAGGTCACCAGGTTGTCAGCTTCCCAACTGTAATCAGACTCGTCCCCGTCAGAGATGAGCCCAATGAGGGTGGTGTCGTCCGCCAACTTCTAGTTTGACGGATGGATGACTGGAAGTGCAGCTGTTCGTGTACAGGGAGAAGAGCAGAGGGGAAAGGACGCAGCCCTGAGGAGATCTGGTGCTGATGGACCGGGAGTCAGAGACGTGTGTTCCCAGCTTAACACACTGCTTCCTGTCAGACAGGAAGTCTGTGATACACCTGCAGGTGGAATCAGGCACGTTCAGCTGGGAGAGCTTGTCCTGAAGCAGGGCGGGGATGATGGTGTTGAAGGCAGAGCTGAAGTCCACAAACAGGATCCTGGCATAGGATGCTGGGGAGTCCAGGTGCTGTAGGGTGAAGTGGAGGGCCATGTTAACTGCGTCGTCCACAGACCTGTTGGCTCTGTAGGCAAACTGTAGGCAAACTGCAGGGGGTCCAGGAGGGGGTCTGTGATGGATTTGAGGTGTGCCAGCACCAGGCACTCAAAATACTTCATTACCACAGAGGTCAGGGCGACAGGTCCGTAGTCATTATGTCCTGTTGGTCATGGCTTTTTGGGCACAGGGATGATGGTGGATAACATCCTACCTGCCGAAATCCTCCCCCCCCCATATCTTGGGAGTATAATATCTGACACACCCCATGCCCTGTAGAGTGTGCCATAAAAAGCTTTTGATACTAGTTGCATATGGAGCTAAATCAGGGCCAAATGTTTTGTTAATTCGAAAAAAAAATCTTTAGTCGAAAAACTAAAGCTTGACATTGAAAATGTAAGTTTTGGTCGAAAACTTGAAAAATAAAACCATGTATTCAAAGAAAAAATAAGTGTACCAATTTTTTTCAGGTTGAATAATATTTCGATGAAATTTGTTCAAATGTTCACTTTCATAGTTTCACATTTCATGTTTTCAGATTCAAAACGTATTTTTTACGGCTTCAAATGTTTTTAATTTTTTTTTCGAGTTTCATTTTTTTTTTCGAGTTTCAGTTTTTTTTTTTTCAGTTTCAGACTTCTGGCCCCGATTTTGAGTAGGGGGCGTGGCTTCAACTCAGAGGCGGTAATTATGAGCCTAACAAAGAGGCAGAAGACTCGGCTGTTGGCATGGCGTCCGCTCCGCCAAGGCAACAGGCTGGCGCCAGCGCACAGGTAAGACATGTGAAAGATATTAGCCTTTTTGAATAGATACTTTGGGACATTATCCCCACAGTGCATGTTCACCATTAGGGGTAGTGGAAGGGGGAGTTTCATATCAGGAAAGAGTGTACACAACCAAAGGTATGTTTTCTTTATGTACTGTGAAGTGGTCACACGTCAAGTGCTCAAGACAGTTGCAGGTCCAATAGAAAGGTCTGCACACTCCCTTAGTATCTCTGGTCACTTAACATTTACACTGGATCAGGTGACTAGTATGTGACCAGAACATTTGGGTTATTTAATGATGGCATCTTTATATTTGTGTTCTATTCCAAGGTTATGTAATAAATTAAACTAAAATGAGCTACAGTGTGCCTATCTTTTGTTACAAGTTCAAATGTACAAACTTGAAGGTAATTTGCTGTTTTCTTTTAACAGAATAGAACGTTTGTGGCGAGATGTTTGGATAAATGTGCACTACGAGACACTTCCCAGCCTTGAGGATGAAGGTGTTCTAGACCCTTCTAACAGCATCCAGCTGTTCTGTGCCCAGCATGTGTTTCTTCCACGTCTGCAGAGGGATCTTGATGTCTTCAGGGTGGGGTGGGATAATCACCCTCTGAGAACCGAGCACAATCTCTCCCCACAACAACTGTGGATGATTGGGCTCCTCCAGAATCCTGTCGATGCTCCAGACCTGGCAGAGGTACTAATTTAATTTTGTGTTGATTGGTATAGTTTTGGCCACAAATCCTTTATCATAGAATATCAATTCTCATTTATTAAAACACATTTTAGACAAGCATTGTTTAAACAGCTTTACAACACTGTAAATAAATACCTAAAAACGTATTCTATGAAAAAGCTATTAAGTATAATTCTATTTTCCACTGTATATTACAGTAATGATTAAAATTGGAGCAAGAAGATCAACTTAATTTTGTAGCATCATTTTATATTGTTTAAAAAAACTAATGTTGAAATGTGGTTACCAATCACTAGTGTCAAATTAATGAAAGTATAATAATCTTCTTAAAATCTGCTTACTTTTATAGATTCATGTTCCCTGATTTAAATGACTTTTTTATTCGAAATGTAGGAAATTGAGGATGCAGATCTCCATTTCAACACTGCCAGCGAGCAAGACGTGACCAGTCCTGGAGTGATTCTCCCACCCATTGAATGTTATTGATGTTACAGCACTATTGATGTTACAGCACCATCAGATTCCTATGGGCGAGACATTTATTTGGCTGTATTGAACTATGTGCTAAATCACGTACCGTAGATGAAAATCTTTTCTCATGATCAGTTTAACACCAGAAGACACAACTTTATGTTTTTTATTATTGGGTGTGCTTTGCCTTCGGCAAGGGCACAACCTTTGTTCTCTCACATATATATTATTGTGAGAATGCTGTTAAGCATTCTCACTATTGTTTTCCTGTTTCTCTTTATTGTGAGAATGCTGTTAAGCATTCTCACTATTGTTTTCCTGTTTCTCTTTATTGTGAGAATGCTGTTAAGCATTCTCACTATTGTTTTCCTGTTTCTCTTTATTGTGAGAATGCTGTTCAGCATTCTCACTCTTGTTTTTCAACTTCTTAGTTCTTCCGCCGTTTCTTTGGCCTTTAACTCGTCCTGCATACTTTCACCGATTCCTACAATTTTTGTATCAAAACATTCAGCTCCTTCAGGAGATGATGGGTATGACTTTTGGTATTTCTCACTTTTATACTTTTTAAGACATTAAGGTTTTTGTGCAAATTATTCTCCCATTAAAAGTAATGGTAAATCCTTTCAAATCATTAAAAAGCTTCCTCCTCTTTCAAACGTAACTACTTCAGCATACTTTCAGCTAGAGACACCATTCAACCTTTAAAATGTTCACAAGACATTCAGCTATTCCCAAATGATTCAGCTTTCTCAAATATTCAGCCAATTTTGAATTATGACAGTTTGAAATACATTAAAATGTTTGCTCCTTCTTGATTTTTTGAATGAGCAGCAAGCAGAGTGGCACACTGCTTGCTGTTCTTTTTCTGATATTCAACTAAATCGTCAAACAAATTCCTCTAACGTTCATATAGTTTAACTTACAGAAACAAGTTATACCTTAAAATGTAGGAAAAATTGTCCTCTTTCAGCCAATGTAACTACTAAAGAGCTCACATTTACAGATTTTCAGCTATGAGCCTTGAAGCGAGAGCAGCCTTTCAAATTCTCTCACTAACTTCAATGGAGAGGTGGGTAAAATCCGTCAGAGAAAGCAAGAAGGAAGACGATTTCGAAACTGCCGGTAGAGACATATTTCTGACCGCACAGACATATAAATGACATATCTAGTTTCGGCAGAGTCTTGGGTCTCGGAAAATATCCTTATTTTTTGGATTGGACCTGTAGTTTTGCGTCTAGGTCAACTTGTTTGAGGTGTGGATTCTAGGTAAATGTTCGTTTTTCTCTCTGCCTAGCTCGTTAGCTATCACAGCTGCGCCATCACCGTGGCAACCAAACAAACAAGCACCATGAAAGCAGAATTGGGTACACGTTTTCGAAACTGCCAAAAGTTGTATTTCTGACCGCACAGACATATAAATGATATCTATGGTTTCGGCAGAGTCTCGGAAAATATCCTTATTTTTTGGATTGGATATATAGTTTTGCGTCTAGGTGAACTTGTTTGAGGTGTGGATTCTAGCTAAATTTCTGTTATTCTCTCTTATAGTCGAGCTAGCGCGATGGCTCTCCATAACTAAAAACGGTTCGACTTCTTTTCCACAATCGACCAAATTGGCCAAACAAGGTATGTACATTGAGCTTAAAGTGTACATAATCTAGCTAGATCGTTTTTATTTTAGCAAGTTTCACAGAAATCTGCAAAAATCGAGGCTCAAGACTGTCATAGCTGACCGTCACGTGGCTGGGGTAACAAACGCTTCATAACTGGAAAGTTTTTACTTTTAATTGACGATATTGAACACAGATGTTAAGTAACTTCTCTTTACTCAAATGTATTCTCCGTTTTCAATTTGAAGCAGTATCTAGCTTACTGTAGGAAATCTCCCAATGCATCCTCTCTCTAGCTTTGCTTCGGCTAAAGTCAGATGGATGAGATGCATGCATTGTTCACGCCTACAGTCCGTACAAATACCACTTTGACACACTTGCAAGAAATGATCCGCTGGTTAAATGTAGCATGATCTTATTTAATACCCACAATACTGTAGTTCATCTTTTTTTGCAGCAGCATTTTAATCTGAGTTCAAGTAGCTTTTGCAGTTACACAACCAAAAAGTCACGTAATGTGACGTGATTGAATTTAAAAGTTTTTATTTTTTTGTCATCTTTGAATTCAGTGTCTGAACAGAACTGGGTGTGCAGGCACACATGATTAGTTTCTCCTCCGTCTTGAACCTGAAACCTAGATTCTAGGTTAGCAATGTTGCCAGTCTGTTGCCAATGACCAACGGTTGCTACGTTTTTCCAGCAAGTTCAAGTCATTCCAGTGTTGTCCTTTTACCTTCAAATTCGTTCAACCCAGACTTCAGCAACTGGTTTTATGCTACATTTTCACATTATCCTGCAGCTCATCTTTCTGAATTTTTGCCCTTATTGTTTTGCATTTTCTTCTTCTTTTCTTCTGTTTTCTGCCTTCATCTTGCTCCAGGTCCTTTCAAAAATACATTTCACAGCAGTACCTTCCAACTGCCAGTACTTTTACATTTTTCTTCTCTTTTCTGTACTATTCTGCCTTCATCTTGCTGCAGGTCCTTTCTAACATACATTTCAGGCCTTTTGAAACTCCAGCAAATAATTTTCTGCTAAATTTTCAAATTCTTCAGAATTCTTTCTCTTTTTGCATTTTTCTTCTCTTTTCTGTAGTTTTATACCTTCGTCCAGCTCCAGCCCCTTTCAAAAATACCTTTCAGGCGCTTCAGCTTATAACTTTCTGCAAAATTTTCACAATTTTCCACTTTTTTAGCATGGTCAGCTATCCCCATTCAGGTTTTCAGCATTCTCACTGCTGTTTCGCAGGAACAGCCGTTTCTAGTTGTGAGAATGCTGTTCAGCATTCTCACTCTTGTTTTTCAACTTCTTAGTTCTTCCGCCGTTTCTTTGGCCTTTAACTCGTCCTGCATACTTTCACCGATTCCTACCATTTTTGTATCAAAACGTTCAGCTCCTTCAGGAGACGATGGCTATGACTCTTGGTATTTCTCACTTTTATACTTTTTAAGACATTAAGGTTTTTGTGCAAATTATTCTCCCATTAAAAGTAATGGTAAATCCTTTCAAATCATTAAAAAGCTTCCTCCTCTTTCAAACGTAACTACTTCAGCATACTTTCAGCTAGAGACACCATTCAACCTTTAAAATGTTCACAAGACATTCAGCTATTCCCAAATGATTCAGCTTTCTCAAATATTCAGCCAATTTTGAATTATGACAGTTTGAAATACATTAAAATGTTTGCTCCTTCTTGATTTTTATGAATGAGCAGCAAGCAGAGTGGCACACTCTGCTGCCTGCTCTTTTTCTGATATTCAACTAAATCGTCAAACAAATTCCTCTGACTTTCATATAGTTTAACTTACAGAAACAAGTTATACCTTAAAATGTAGGAAAAATTGT
The DNA here is from genome assembly GCA_023658055.1 of Thaleichthys pacificus. Lineage (NCBI taxonomy): Eukaryota > Metazoa > Chordata > Actinopteri > Osmeriformes > Osmeridae > Thaleichthys > Thaleichthys pacificus. The sequence continues at coordinate 16,456,251 of CM042854.1, forward strand.
ACTCTTTCAGCCAATGTAACTACTAAAGAGCTCACATTTACAGATTTTCAGCTATGAGCCTTGAAGCGAGAGCAGCCTTTCAAATTGTCTCACTAACTTCAATGGAGAGGTGGGTAAAATCCGTCAGAGAAAGCAAGAAGGAAGACGATTTCGAAACTGCCGGTAGAGACATATTTCTGACCGCACAGACATATTTCTGACATCTCTAGTTTCGGTAGAGTCTTGGGTCTCGGAAAATATCCTCATTTTTTGGATTGGACGTGTAGTTTTGCGTCTAGGTCAACTTGTTTGAGGTGTGGATGCTAGGTAAATGTCCGTTTTTCTCTCTGCCTAGCTCGTTAGCTATCACAGCTGCGCCATCACCGTGGCAACCAAACAAACAAGAACCTTGAAAGCAGAATTGGGTACACGTTTTCGAAACTGCCAAGAGTTGTATTTCTGACCGCACAGATATATAAAGGATATCTATGGTTTCGGCAGAGTCTCGGAAAATATCCTTATTTTTTGGATTGGACGTATAGTTTTGCGTCTAGGTTAACTTGTTTGAGGTGTGGATTCTAGCTAAATTTCTGTTATTCTCTCCTATAGTCGAGCTAGCGCGATGGCTCTGCATAACTAAAACCGGTTCGACTTCTTTTCCACAATCGACCAAATTGGCCAAACAAGGTATGTACATTGAGCTTAAAGTGTACATAATCTAGCCAGATCGTTTTTATTTTAGCAAGTTTCAAGTGTTTGCTGCAGCTGGCGTTAATCCTACGAACAAACGCTTCGTAACTGGAAAGTTTTTACTTTTAATTGACGATATTGAACACAGATGTTAAGTAACTTGTCTTTACTCAAATATCTTCTCCGTTTTCAATTTGAAGCAGTATCTAGCTTACTGTAGGAAATCTCCCAATGCATCCTCTCTCTAGCTTCGCTTCGGCTAAAGTCAGATGGATGACGATGCATGCATTGTTCACGCCTACGGTGTTAATACAGTCTGTACAAATACCACTTTGACACACTTGCAAGAAATGATCCGCTGATTAGATGTAGCATGATCTTATTTAATACCCACAATACTGTAGTTCAGCTTTTTTGCAGCAGCAGCATTTTAATCTGAGTTCAAGTAGCTTTTGCAGTTGCACAACCAACAAAGTCAAGTAATGTGACGTGATTGAATTTAAAAGTTTTTATTTTTATGTCATCTTTGAATTCAGTGTCTGAACAGGACTTGGTGTGCAGGCACACATGATTAGTTTCTCCTCCGTCTTGAACCTGAAACCTAGATTCTAGGTTAGAAATGTTGACAGTCTGTTGCCAATGACCAACGGTTGCTACGTTTTTCCAGCAAGTTCAAGTCATTCCAGTGTTGTCCTTTTACCTTCAAATTCGTTCAACCCAGACTTCAGCAACTGGTTTTCTGCTAAATTTTCACATTTTCCTGCAGCTCATCTTTCTGAATTTTTGCCCTTATTGTTTTGCATTTTTCTTCTTCTTTTCTTTTCTGCCTTCATCTTGCTCCAGCCCCTTTCAAAAATACCTTTCAGGCACTTCAGCTTATAACTTTCTACTAAATTTTCACAATTTTCCGCTTTTTTAGCATGGTCAGCTATCCCCATTCAGGTTTTCAGCATTCTCACTGCTGTTTCGCAGGAACAGCCGTTTCTAGTTATTATTATTTTTATTTCTTTTTGCCCCCCTAAAACTCAGTCAATATTTGGCCTACATAGACAACCTAGGTGTCAAAAGTTTCGTCTTGGTAGCGATTGAGTTGCTTGTATTGGGATTTATGTTCCGTTGCATGGTTTTAGGCTCAAGTAAAGTTTTGTGGCGAAAAGTGAAGCTAACGGTGGCTAATTTGCTAGCCACTGTCACTGACGTTAAAAACGTGACTACGTCACGAAAACACGCGTGACTACCTTTAGCAGAACATTCGTTTCGCATCTGTTAACTTGGGGGATAGCTAGGCTAACTATAGCTTTACTGCAAGGCAGCTGCAGAAACGCCACAAGCAAAGAGGCCAGGGTGATAACTATTTACTCATTTTACTTTGTGATGTGAAACACAATTGTGAAATGTAATGTACAATATTAGCTGATATTATTAAGGAAGTAGGCCCACGTCTACTTTCGGAAACGGTAGTCTACTATTTCACTGAAGCATTAGCAAAATGACATTAGCCTCTGTTGCCCGGGCAACACATACTACATTGGTCTATGATGCATCTGTTTTCAGTCGTTAAAATAAACATTCCTCACAAATAAATTTTCGTTGTAGGATTTATTATGACATTACAAGTAAACGATTTGTTGGTGAAATTATCATTACCTGTGGTTACAAACCAGTGTTGCTCACTGCAACGCTGTAGCCTACGCGAGACACACTGCAAAAACATCTAGCACTACACAGCTGTTTAGGAAGTCAAACGTCTAACTACTAACCTGAACTTCATTGCCACAGCCTAAACTTTGTTCTGTTTATCTGTTCATGAAAATAATTAATTTCAGCCTAAACCGTACAACGGAACGTTGTACATCCAATTCAACCAACGCAATCGCTACCAAGACGAGCACTGCCAGTCTAGTACTGTACTGTAGTAGTACAATTTACCGGGGCAGCTTCTCCACACAGGGCTATATCGCATTTTGCATTGTTACTGACAATGATCGCTACCTGTGAGCTTTTTAACGAGCGATTTTCCACTAAATAAATGTCAAGCTTATTTAGGTTTTTGGGGGCATATTTTCAGTTAGCAGATGGTACTGTTTGAATCGCGATTCCATATTCTACTGCCGGTAACGTCGTAGAATAATCTCCAAAGGGGGTACTGATGAAGAAAGTGTTTTGTCCGTCTCTTCATAAACGGAGTGACTAAGTTCAGTTGAGTTCTGGATTTAATAAGTATTTATCAATCTGCAGATTGGGAGAGAAAACCAGACCTCTGACAATAAATGACAACACATGACAACACAACACCAAGCTTAGGTCTCAACCAGGTCTCTCACAGCTCTGCAAGCCGGAGGACCATCTTTTATATGGGACAAGAATGTAAACATAGATTGTGACAGTCAGGCAGGAACAGTCTCAGAGATAAAGATTCACTGCTCCCAACTCATGAACTCTCACTCTAAAGGGCTCATAGTTGGAGTTCTCCTTGTAGTCATGACAAGGAAACGTTTAGCCAGTACTTTCTCCTGACCCCGAACATCCATTAACCTGACACATAGACACAATATACTCTTATTAATAGCAAGCTTACATGAGAATGTACTAACTAGTATCCAATGACTAGTTCTATTGATTAGTGAATAATGTAAGCACACAGGAAATCCCAATTTCTTCCACAGTACTTTATTAATGAAAGAATGCAATATGAGTAGGCTAAATGCCGGAAAATATCACGAGAAGGGAAAACTTAAAAGGACGTTTAAGTAATAGAGATTAGGTCAATTTTTACACCGGTCTGCCAAATGTATTCGTTTTGATTTAGCTATGAGGCTGCCTCTTGCAGGGGAAATGAGAAGACATCTATTTCATTCTACACTTCACTCGTATTTTGATTTGTAAATGAGCAGCAAAAAAAAGATGCTTTTAAATCTATGTAATCTTTATAAATAATAAGTATGCATTTTTATGTAAAATATACAGAAATATCAGTTGTAAAAAGTTCATTAAAAAACGGACCCTGTGCAACCGACGCAAGCAAGCACACCCTACAATTTCCCCAGAAATTGTACCCTCTCTAGTTGGCTTTGTAGTTGCTGAGGAGACACAACATACTTTGGCCGTCCCATTTCTGCTTGCATCACTGGCACCTGACACCGGCTCATATTAGAGCTGTCATCTGCATTGACAAGTATTGACAACTCTGTCAATGAATTCATAACATCTTGTGGCATCTCAACCTGGCCTGACAATGCCCTAAAAAGGACCATCTCCTGGTTGACTACAAACTGTAAATAGTTCACATCCAGCGGGAGTCTCTGTGTGGCCCGGGACAGTTTTGTTAAAAGTGTCTGAAGAAGGTCTCTTTTCATTTGTTCCTAGAATAGAATAGACAAATACAACTTTACATTAATGCTCTGGCCTGATAAATTACGTTTTACACACTAAACAGAGGTTAACAAAGACACTAGGTTACACTACACGTTAAAGTAAAAAAAAAAAGAACTGAGCTTGACTGACTGTAAAAACACCAGCTACGTACAGTACTATACTGAAGTGTGAAGCTAGCGATGCTTAATTTCCAGCTGTCCACCTATTTTCCCCTTTATGTGTTAATGACAAAAAAATGCCACTGCGGGGATAATGTCCCAAAGTATCTATTCAAAAAGGCTAATATCTTTCACATGTCTTACCTGTGCGCTGGCGCCAGCCTGTTGCCTTGGCGGAGCGGACGCCATGCCAACAGCCGAGTCTTCTGCCTCTTTGTTAGGCTGTCACTCATAATTACCGTCTCTGAGTTGAAGCCACGCCCCCTACGCAAAATCGGGGCCAAAAAACCTGAAACAAAAAAAAACATAAACTCCAAAAAAACAATTGAAGCCGTTAAAAAAAAGTTTTGAATCTGAAAACATGAAATGTGAAACTGTGAAAATATGAAAGTGAAAATTAATAACTTATTCAAAATTATTCAAAAATGTCAAATATTATTAAACCTGAAAAAAAAATTGGTACACTTATTTTTTCTTTGAATACATGATTTTATTTTTCAAGTTTTCGACCAAAACTTACATTTTCAATGTCAAGCTTTAGTTTTTCGACTAAAGATTTTTTTTTCGAATTAACAAAACATTTGGCCCTGATTTAGCTCCATACAGGCTTGGCTTATCAGGTACTAAAACCAAGCACTGTACATTGCAAGTTAGAAGACACAAACTAGGCTGTGGGAAGCAGGATCTATAAAATGGATATGATTGTAAACACAAAACAGTTGTGTGGCAAGTAGTTTACTGAGAGGGAAATAGAAGTTGAATTCTGGTAGGAGGGACCTGTGAGCAGGGGCCTTTTTATATAGCCTACATTTGTAAAATAATGTAGCTATACACATTTACCAGACGATTATATGCCAATTAATTGGCATATAGTGCATTTAGTAAGTATACCTATAACAGCAAGTAGCCTACAACGTAATCAAGAATCAGAAGTGAATAGTTCTACTAAAAGTGATTCGTACAAATGAATACAAAGAAGGATGCTTGCTTTTACCAGACAGTGACATAACAGCAGTCGCAACTACAACATAATTCACATATTACCCTCATTCTGATAATAGGACAGTGTAGCACAACATCGACATCAACATCGTTTTTCAAGTGCAGCTCCAAAGTACGTCTATTTTCTTGAGACAATCATTCGGATTTTACGAGTAGCACGACATACAAATCGTATAGGATCTCAAGTGCAGCACAACATAACTTATATTTTGATGAAACATGAATTAAATAGCCTACTGACAGTTTCCTCAAAGCCTAAGACGAGGGAACCTAGGCTTGTAAAAATCGCCTCGGTTCGTCAAACTACAACTAGCAATACGCTAGGAAGGCAGTGCGCGTTCACGCGTAGGGGAGTGGGATTCTGCGGGGGAGTGAGAATTCGGTCCAACACCGGCCCTGGATTTATATATGCAATATGTATGTAATTCCAATTGTTTAGACGCTACGATGACAAATGTAGCAGTTACGCATAATCAAATACAAAAAAAATGGTAGAATAAGCAGTGCTTTTACTGTCCATTCATGGCGGACGACAAGCGAAAAACTCATGTTGCGCATGCACACTTCGATCCTGTATTCTTTAACATGTACGTCGAAAGGCACAACTCTTCTGTGCCTTTGCACGTAAATATGTTATGCCAGTAATCATCTACGTTACGTATCAAACATGGACCAATTAAAATCGAGATATTACTGGACATTTGTGCAGCTAACGTCATTACACTGGCTACGTTGTAAGCGTAATCCCCGCAAAATTCAAGTCAAAATGACAGCAGCCGATATTCAGAGTTGAGGAATTTCTCCAAGGTCGATTTTATTCAAAAAATGAGTTAATAGCAAGAGGGAGGTCTACGCCAGACTTAGATGGACTACTGCAGCAAAAGGGACAACATGTTTTTGATCGTTTCAAACAGACTGGTATGGAAGAAAAGATTGGCTATATGGCTGTGCTAACATTCAGCGGCTGTAGTAGGATACTGCTTCAAGTGCTTGTACTGTTTACTGCGTTTACTGTTTTGACATATTAGCCTAACAATAAATTAGGTAATCTGGCTTTCATAACTCAGTGCCTAGCCTCTTACTGACATCACCGCACGTCACTGACAGCCACCATTTAAACTTTAAAATGTTGACAAAACCCTAAACTATTTTTTTAAATCAGCTTTTTGATATCTAATCAACTTTTTTCAATATCACTGATTATGTTTCATGACTTTTTCAAGCCGTTTCTGAGATTAACATGGGTGTGTACGTGAAAGCCTAGAGTGCAGACTGAAACGCTTAGGCCGTGTTCACACTTGAATTCTTTTTTTTGAAAAAAGCGCTGCCTTCAGCGCCTTTTGAGCGCCTTTCTGCCTTTTCAGAAAAGCGCTGGGTGACGTCAAGCGCCTTTCTGACGATAATTTTTGTAACCTGAACGGGAATCATACATTCTAGCGATACATTATTATCCGTTATTTTCCGTTGGTTACTTATCGAAAGATAGCTACTATGGCCAATAAAATGCAATTACTTGCTTTAGCTTTGGCGTTTGAGGAGCCATAGCCTGGTAACTAAGGTAGAAGGTTACTAGGGAAGGTACACTCGTACCTACTCTCCTCGTCCTGATTGGTCATCAGCGCTTTTCTGAAAAGTTGAGAAAATTTAACTCAAAAAGGTGTCGGGCTCAGCGCTTTTTTAGAAGTTTTTAAAAGGCGGCCGTTTTTTAAAAAGGCGTCCGCCTTTTTCCTTATCCCATAGGGTTGCATGTAAAAAGGCGCTGAAGGCAGCGCTTTTTTCTGAAAAAAGAAGTCAAGTGTGAACACGGCCTTAGACTGGAGGGGAACTTAGGATTTCGTTGTAATTTTTGTTCTAGTTTGCCAGCATTGCCACAATTTTCGCTCTTCATGCTTCGTTTTTGGATCAATAGATAGCTAATTTTGTACTGGTCGTAGACAGGTGTCTGTGGAATCCAACAGACTTACACATTTGTTCAGAGCCCCACAAAAGCGAGACAAAATCCAACTCTCGCCCCATAGAGTCCAATGCAAATCTGGTGACAAATTCGTCAGAGAAAGCAGAAGGAACAAGATTTTGAAACTGCCGTTAGAGTCGTATTTCTGATTTCACAGACATATAAAGGACATCTCTGGTTTCGTCAGAGTCTTGGGTCTCTGAAAATATCCTTATTTCTTTGATTGGACGTATAGTTTTGCCTCTAGGTTAACTTGTTTGAGGTGTGGATTCTAGCTACATTTCTGTTCTCTGCCCTCAGCGCGTTAGCAATCATAGCTGCACCATCACCGTGGCAACGACAGACACGCGCCACTCAGTCTCTCACACAGGTGATTTGTATTAGCTGATTAGTGGAGTCACAAGACAGAGTTTGATAGTATTTCAACCTAATACAATTTACAAGAGGTGACTCTGCAGGTGCTGCTAATATCTCTTTTACTACTATTGCTAATGGAACTGTTTTATTCTACTACGCCACTGAGTGCGTTTACTTGACCATGAGAAACCCGATTACTAGCAATTGTCGGTTTATGCCAATAATACGATTACTCCGTTTACATGTGTAATTAGTTATGCGATTACTCAATAAACGCGTCTACATGATTATTTTTATTAATCGTTCTATGCTCCATGGACAAAACTTGCACCATCATCCTTCTGCAACAAAGTGTCGCCGTGTCTTCCTGTATCGGCCCTAATAAGCGCAGCTAGTTCAGGCAGGGCAATCGGGCAGCGCGCGTCAGTCATCGGGGACGTAAGGCGTCTTACTCCACCTTCCTTTCCTCCGCCCACTACCACACCCATGTCAGCAGCGCATATCCATTGGGCCATGTCCGATAAGGCATCTTTAAAAGACGCGCGGATACGCACACACTCACCCCTGTTGTTGTATAATCAGTGCTGCTGCCAATGCTGGTTCTGGTCCCGCGTCTGTTGGCTGTCTCGTTGTTTTTCGGCTTTGCCATGAGCGACTCCTCTGATTCGGAGCCTGCCCGTTTGTTGGGGGTGTTTGGTGGAGGTTCCAATCGATCACCCGGAGGTGCACCCTCCGTGGACCTCGGCGACGAAGGGAATGGCCAAGTTAGACGCAGCTCGCGTCTGGCCCAGAGATCGGCTACCATCGCCGATTGGCCAGTCCACCGCATCCTCGACTCCCTGTACGACCGGGGTGTGTCTCCTCCCAGGGGACGCAACCACAAGGAACTGTTTGCTTTTTTCGTGGAGTGCGGCGGCGTCGCTGCTCCCGCTCCCCCGTGCGCTCCGGCAGGGAAAGGCAAGGGGAAACGGGGTACCTTTTCCCAACTGGCATCCGGGAAAAGGGCTCGAGTCCGGGATAGGAGCCCGGCCCCGGCGGCGGCGTCCACCTCCTGTTCGGACCCGGTGTTGGCGGCCCTGTTGGACATCAAAGTCTCTCTGGCTGACATGGGAGCTCGTGTCGTCGCGTTGGAGGGCAGGTCGGCGACGGCGTTGGCTCCGCAGATCCCCGGGTCCGGAAGCACTCCAGCGGCCTTGGACTTCGCCGCGAATCCCAGGTGGACTCTGGCTTCCGCCTTACCAGCGGCCGCTTCTGGGGCGCCATTCCTGTCTCCCGCTGCCGGCATTTCCGCCCATCTGAGGAGCCAAATCCTAGCAGATACCGATGTGAATCTGGTTAAGATACTGCTGTGCTCTGCGGATCCGGTGGACAGGCGGGTGGTCGAGTGCGGGGAAGTGTCCGTGCTCCTCAAGGGGTGCGATCCCAGGATGTCGAAAAACCTGACTCTGCCCGAGTTCTACGTGGCTTTCGGCGTATACCGCGACACGCTCTGCGAGGTTTACCCTGATCGCCACGTGGAGTTCGATAACTACCTGGCTTTGATTTCAGATCTAGCTATGCGCTATGGCGGAACCCTCTTCTATGAATACCAGAAATGCTTTTCTGCCAAGGCTGCATTGCACATTCAAAAGTTTAACGTCCGTGTGGATTGGTCGGTGCTCGACCTCAATCTGGTCAGCAGGGTGTTCACCGGGCACGTACCGATGTGTTGTTCCGTGTGCGGTTCGTTGGCCCACACGGTGAATCTGTGCCCGAGGACTGCATTCTCACCGCCGATCAAGGCAGAGGGGTCGGCCTACGGTGCTTCCGCCTCGGGCGGTCAAGCCGGTCGGAGGAAGTTATTGCGGGGACGCCCATCCCCGATCTGTGTGCCCTCGTCGGGCCCGCCCGGCTCCGAAGGGGAAGTGATTAAACATCCGTCAACCCCAGTCAACGTATCGAGACTTTCTGCAGCGTTGGGGAGTCATCCCAATAGCTGTTTTGTGTCGTATTTACTTGATGGTCTGGTGCACGGGTTCCTTGCTGGTCTTAGTTATCTGCCTGACGTGAGTTACGAGTGCCCCAATTTGCAAACGGCGATCAAAAAGCCGGCGGTCGTCGAAGCACTCCTCGAGAAGGAAGTGGCTAAAGGGTTTATGATCGGCCCTTTCCTCGCGCCCCCTTTCTCCCCGTACCGGGTAAGCCCCATAGGCGTTGCAACGCGCAAGTATTCTGGCAAGTAACGCCTCATAATTGACCTTTCTGCCCCTCACGATGGTGTCGTGCCCAGCATCAATAGTTTGATTCCCCGGGAGCCGTTTTCACTGTACTACGCTAGCGTCGATACAGTAAAAAAAAACGCAGGCAGGGGCGCGTGGCTGGGGAAAGCCGACATCACCGATGCCTTTAAGGTCATGCCTCTTCATCCCTCTCAGTGCCATTTATTCGGCGTTAGGTGGGGCAGCAAGCTGTACTTCTCCGTCAGATTGGCGTTCGGCTGCCGCAGCAGCCCGCGTATTTTTGACTCGCTGTCGGAGGCGCTGTGCTGGATCCTGGTGAATGTCCACAGGCTGCCGTTCGTTTTGCATTTGCTGGACGATTTTTTGGTGGTGGATTTTCCGTCGTCTCCACCCGCCCGCTGTATCTCGGTATTGAGGGACACGTTCGGGCACCTGGGCGTTCCGCTGTCCGAGGAGAAAACCGTAGGCCCGTTTACCTCCTTGGAATTCCTCGGTATCAACCTAGATAGCGTTTCCATGCAGGCGTCGTTACCCGCGGAAAAACTGGAGCGCGTTCGAAGCGTCCTGAAAGCCGCTTCGGTTGCCGCTTCGATGGCTAAACGTGAGCTGCTTTCATTGCTGGGGCATCTGAATTTTGCGATGCGCATCATACCCCAGGGCCGCGCTTTCGTGTCCCGTCTCTTGGACTTGGCTAAAAGCGTGCCTCATCTCCAAGACTGCGTCGTGTTGGACGACGGGTGCCGATCGTATTTGCGTTTTTGGAGCGTGCTGTGCGAGCATTGGAACGGTATCAGTTTTTTCTACCACGATTCCGTGGAGTCGTCCGTCGCTCTCGATTTTTACACCGACGCGGCTCCCTCAGTTGGGTTCGGGGGGTTTCACGGTAACGAGTGGTTCTCCGGAGCATGGCCCGCAGAGATAGTCTCTCTACCTCCGGAGAATTACTCCACGGCTCTACACGAATTGTATCCAATTGTGATTGCTTGTCTATTGTGGGGGCATTTATGGTGTAGGAAGAAAATTACCGTGTTTTCTGACAACGAAGCTACAGTTCACATCATCAACAAAGGGAGGTCGTCGGTGCCTTTCATTAATCGCTTAGTCAGACGGCTAACGTGGACAAGCGTGCTTGGTAATTTCATCTTGCGAGCCACTTTCATTCCAGGCCTAGAGAACAGAAGCGCTGACGCTCTGTCTCGTTTCAATTTTCAGGGGTTCCGAATGCTGCGCCCTCACGCGCTACCGGACGGGTTGGCATGTCCGCCATTCCCCCTGACGGTGCTAGACTAGGCCCGGGTGCGCTGCACATGTATGTTGTATCGGCTGGTGAATATATGAGGAAGGGTATCGCCCCATCCACATTAAAATCCTACGACAGGGCATGGTTTCAATTTTCTGGTTTCTGTGCCGCATTCGGCGTTAGCCCTATGCCTGTGAACATATTGTGTGCCTTCATAGTTCATTGCTTCGAATCACGGAAGCTGCATCCCTCCATTAAAGCACTGGTGTCAGGCATTCAATTTAATGTACGTTGTTCGGAGCACTCAGCATGCAGCCTGCTCGGGAACCCAAGTATCTGCCTGCTGATGAACGGGCTGAGGAAGCAGCGTCCGGAGACCAAAGATAAACGATTACCAATCACCTTACCCCTCTTGCACACGCTGGTGTCCAATCTGAGACGAGGGTGCTTCGGGCCCTACGTCGACACTCTCCTTGAGTTCGTTTTTTTCACGGCCTTCTATGGGTTTCTGCGGTGTGGGGAATTCACCACCAGGTGTGCCACGTTCGATCCACGTCGTGACCTAACCTTGTCTGATATTTCTGTGGCAAGCGACATGTTTACAGTTGTTCTTAAACATTCCAAGACTGATGTTGCATGCAGAGGCACCCCAATCGTGATTGCTCGGACTAATTGTGCTTTTTGTCCACTCTCCTCCATGTCCCGGTATCTGCTATGTCGCCCACGGGCGACGCCATCCGAGCCCTTGTTCGTCACCGACGAAGGCAAGGCCATGACGACATCCTGGTTCGCGCAACGGCTCCGCGTACTGTGTGCTGTCCCCGGAGCTGTACACAGCACACTGCTTCCGGATCGGGGCAGCCACCTGGGCATCATCCAAAGTGCCTACAGCCACCCTGAAAATGATGGGGCGTTGGTCTTCATCGGCATATGAGCGCTATGTACGCCCCAATGCCTTGGACATCCTCGGAGCCCAGAGGTCTATAAGTGTTGTGTGAAAGGAGCTTGCGGCCACATGGTCAAGTGTAACTACTGCACTAATAAATGAATGGCATTACAGATGGTGGCTGGGTCGGCTTGTTAACCCTTAGCAGTAGAATGTCTCTTTAGATCTCGGTTCGGGCGTGGTGATCCGCAGACGTGCTCTGATCTGGTAGCTATCAATCAGAATCCATAGTGTCTGAATCGAGATATCTCTAGAGATACCCTGGACTCCAGGGAACGGCGGGTGCTCTGCCGACACATTTGTTTATTCAGTCTCACATAGGGACACTGATATTGGTACATGCACGCCTCGCGTACATCTTTGGGGTTGCCGACGGGCGCTAGAGGAATGGGTCTCTAGAGACAGCTGTAACTCTGCCCTGTATGGATGAGAGGTGACCGGATCACAATCATGGTAGAATGTCTCCGTGGATCTTGGCTCGGCACTGGTGATCCGCAGACGTGCTCTGACTCGGTAGCAATCGATCAGAATTCAGCGTCCGAGTCAAGATATCTGCGGAGACACCCTGGACACCGGCCAGGGAACAGCAGGTGCTCTGCTGACACTCGTCATTCTCACTAGATAAACATATCTTCGTGTTCCAGTGTACGTGCTGCCTTTGTGTACATCCTGATGGGTTTGCCGACGGGCTCAAAAGGGGCAGCTCTCTACAGGTAGCTATCTGCCCGATGACGGATGAGAAGGGTACCGGGGAGATGGTCGGTGTATTTGGCTTGTCGCGGGTTCACCTTCCGTCCAGCACCGGGTCTGGACGGGATGTGCGCGTGGGACTGCTCGGGAAACCGCACATCAGATGGTATGTAACACGACGGATATGCACACATAGTTTTAGTCATCGCTAATGCTAGCATGACCCCCGCATCCAGAAAACGCTTGTTTTCGCCACTAGTACGTACGTAGTGGGATGTCAGGGGGTCCTCCTCAGGAGCAGCGGCGCTCCGCTCTACACATAGTCTGCATGGCGGAGTGGTGGCGTGTGTTGGGGGATTATATCTCTATTGCTCCCTGCCTCATATGTCAAGTATGGATGTGTTGCATCGAGGAGGCAGGGAGCGCTTCCCTTAGATCATCCACTCCGCCAAAGTTAAATCTACATGTCCATGTCATGTAACAATAAATGCTCAAATCTAATACGTGATTGTCTTGACTGAAATAAGCGCAGCTAGTTCAGGCAGGGCAATCGGGCAGCGCGCGCCAGTCATCGGGGACGTAAGGCGTCTTACTCCACCTTCCTTTCCTCCGCCCACTACCACACCCATGTTAGCAGCGCATATCCATTGGGCCACGTCCGATAAGGCGTCTTTAAAAGACGCGCGGATACGCACACACTCACCCCGGTTGTTGTATGATCAGTGCTGCTGCCACCCTCCGCCATCCCCTTTCTCCCCCGTGCTGTCTGTCTGTTCGGTCCCTTCGGGGGATTATATCTCTATTGCTCCCTGCCTCATATGTCAAGTATGGATGTGTTGCATCGAGGAGGCAGGGAGCGCTTCCCTTAGATCATCCACTCCGCCAAAGTTAAATCTACATGCCCATGTCATGTAACAATAAATGCTCAAATCTAATACGTGATTGTCTTGACTGAACTGATGTTTCATTCAATCAACACATTGAATCCTACTAAGAAAGCCAAGTAAACGCACTCAATGATAGGCTACATCTGCTACTGCTATTACTATCCCAACTATAATTTCAGCTGTTAAGACTATAATATTATTTTTATGACTAGCTAGCCTAGGCCTACTTCTTCTGTTTATCAGTTCAGCTTTCAGCTTCTCCTGCATTGTATTTCAGCTCTTAGCATTGTTAGATGATGCAGTTCAGTTTCCACACTGCCTCTTTTGTGTGACTCACACATTTTTGAAATTAATTTCAGCTTGCGGGTATTTTCTCATTTCTGTATTTTCTGCAATAAAAAAATAAAAAAACATCTTTTAGCACTCCAACGCATTTTCTGCAGGAAATGCCTTTCTAGTATTATTATTGTGAGAATGCTGTTCAGCATTCTCACGATTGTTTTTCCAACTTCTTAGTTCTTCCGCCGTTTTTTGTCCTTTAACTAGTCCTGCATACTTTCACCGATTCCTACAATTTTGGAATCAAAACGTTCAGCTCCTTCAGGAGATGTGTGCTATGACTTTTCTGATTTCTCACTTTTATACTTTTTTATGTATTAAGGTATTTGTGCAAATTATTCTCCCATTAAAAGTAATGGTAAATCCTTTCAAATCATTAAAAAGCTTCCTCCTCTTTCAAACGTAACTACTTCAGCATACTTTCAGCTAGAGACACCATTCAACCTTTAAAATGTTCACAAGACATTCAGCTATACCCGAATGATTCAGCTTTTTCAAATATTCAGCCAATTTTGAATTATGACAGTTTGAAATACATTAAAATGTTTGCTCCTTCTTGATTTTTATGAATGAGCAGCAAGCACTCTGCTGCCTGCTCTTTTTCTGATATTCAACTAAATTGTGAAACAAATTCCTCTAACTTTCATATAGTTTAACTTACAGAAACAAGTTATACCTTAAAATGTAGGAAAAATGGCCCTCTTTCAGCCAATGTAACTACTAAAGAGCTCACATTTACAGATTGTCAGCTATGAGCCTTGAAGCGAGAGCAGCCTTTCAAATTATCTCACTTCAATGGAGAGGTGGGTAAAATCCGTCAGAGAAAGCAAGAAGGAAGACGATTTCGAAACTGCCAGTAGAGACATATTTCTGACCGCACAGACATATAAAGGACATCTCTAGTTTAGGCAGAGTCTTGGGTCTCGGAAGATATCCTCATTTTATTGATTGGACGTGTAGTTTTGCGTCTAGGTCAACTTGTTTGAGGTGTGGATTCTAGGTAAATGTTCGTTTTTCTCTCTGCCTAGCTCTTTAGCTATCACAGCTGCGCCATCACCGTGGCAACCAAACAGACACGCACCATGAACGTTTTTGAAACTGCCAAAGGAGTTGTATTTCTGACCGCACAGACACAAAGGATATCTATGGTTTCGGCAGAGTCTTGGAATGAAATATACGTAATTATGTGGTAAAGAATATATTGTGTTTATTAAAGTTATGCATTGTTCTTATTAAAGTTCTGTCTTATGAACTTAGAAGTGTGCTCAGGCTTAAACATTGGGTCTCACACTGGGTGTGGGAAGCATGCTGTTCTTTGTGTCTTAATCTCTCCATTTCAGAAACAACCTTGAAACCGGGTGGAGATGGCACCCGAGCAGGTGGGACGCGTAGGCAAGAACAACTCCCTGCTGCACAGGAGAACAAGCTCAACCCTCTTCTTGTGTTTTTTGTTTTACTGCACTGTATAATATATGCTGGGGCAGGGACAGATAGCCAGTTGGACTTCGTGAACCAGCCCAAACTCTGTTGCGGGGAAACGTAGACAGCCCCAGAGCTCTGTACTTGTTGATTTCCAACTGCTGCATTAAAGCTGATATTATGGGACCTCTGCGACTCCAGACCACTCTTTCTAGAACACAGATTTGTGTCATTGAATACCATCATTACATATTGGAATAGACACAAAAATATTAGAGTCCTTCAGTGGGCAATGTAGAACAGCGGACAGATTCGATATTTGATCTTTTGTTAGTTATGGCCATTCTAGTGACGCTACTGTCATCATGGCTGCTAATAGAACGGCGAAACCAGGTCACATACGGTCTAATAACTATCATTCATTACCTAGCTACAAACAAATGCTTCGTACCTGAAGAGTATTTACTTTTTATTGCCGATATTGACAACAGAGGTTAAGGAACTTGTCTTTAATCAAAATATGGTCTCCGTTTTCAATTTGAAGCAGTAGATCTAGCTCATGTAGGAAATTTTCCTTTGCATCCTCTTTTCATTGCATCCTCTCTAGCTTCACGCCTTCGGTTATTATTCAAGCCTACGGTGTTAATACAGTCTGTAAAAATACCACTTTGACACACTTGCAAGAAATGATCCGCTGGTTAGATGTAGCATGATCTTATTATTTAAGTATAAAAAACTCACCAGGGACAACGACAACATTGGCAACCCTGCACTATGAATTATTATTTTGATGTCATCTTAAATTAAGTGTCTGAACAGGACTGGGTGTGCAGGCACACATGATTAGTTTCTCCTCCGTCTTGAACCTTAAACCTAGATTCTAGGTTAGAAATGTTGCCAGTCTGTTGCCAATGACCAACGGTTGCTACGTTTTTCCAGGAAGTTCAAGTAATTCCAGTGTTGTCCTTTTACCTTCAAATTCGTTCAACCCAGACTTCAGCAACTGGTTTTCTGCAAAATTTTCACATTTTCCTGCAGCTCATCTTTCTGAATTTTCCTTATTGTTTTGCATTTTTCTTCTTTTCTTCTGTTTTCCACCATCATCTTGCTGCAGGTCCTTTCTAACATACATTTAAGGCCTTTTGAAACTCCAGCAAATAATTTTCTGCTAAACTTTCAAATTCTTCAGAATTATTTTTCTTTTTGCATTTTTCTTCTCTTTTCTGTAGTTATACCTTCGTCCAGCTCCAGCCCCTTTCAAAAATACCTTTCAGGCGCTTCAGCTTATAACTTTCTACTAAATTTTCACAATTTTCTGCTTTTTTAGCATGGTCAGCAGGGCCGGCCCAAGGCATAAGCGAACTAAGCGGCTGCTTAGGCCCCCGTGGCCACCAGAGGGCCCCCAAGAGCACATGAAATTACAGTTTAATATACCATGTTTCTTCAATTAAACGCTGCTCTTGTTTAAACGCCGCACCAAAAATGAACATTGTATAATAAACGCCGACCCAGAAATACGGTAGGAGTAGCATGTCCTGAAATAGGCAGCATGTCATTTTGATTAACATTCTCTTGCGTTGCACTACTAGGGGTCCACTGTTAGCTAAATACGTTTCAAATATCACATCAACATACCTTACTTAGCAAATTACTCTAGCTAGCTAGAGACTAGCTGTTAGTCGGCATTAGAAGGGAAGCTTACGAGAAAATAGCCAGAAAACGAATAGCAGTCTAGCCTATTGCTAACGCCTGTCTAGATTATATATTAAAAGAACTGGAGAAGCAGGTGCTCTTGCGTTAGCAAGCTAAACTAGTTTACAGGCTACAGTAGGTAGTCTAGGTGTTTTAGCTAGTATCTAGCTGTTCTTCCATTCCTTGCAAATCAGCCTTAATAAAAAGCAGATGAGATAGAGCTAGCTAGTCTAACAAACATTGACATTTGCTTAATCGGTGATTTAGAAGACGGTACTGTTCAAACTGTCTAAGAACATTTAATGTAGCGAACTAACACGTTAGCATGTTCGCACAGCTATCCTAGAATACCGTATTTCTTCGATTAAACGTTGCCCTCAAATAAACAGTGCACCAAAAATGAACAATGTGTAATAAATTGAAGTTTAATCGAAGAAACAGTAATACATTTGTTTTATAACAATTGGCGACGCAGAGGGGCCCCCAAATAAATTCAGCTTAAGGCCCCATAAAGGCTTGGGCCAGCCCTGTATAAATCACAAGAATAATCAGTAAAAATACAAATACAAGTTTATTAAATAAAGTGATTTAATAAAAAAAATTACGTTAGAATTTTGGCAGGGTAGGCAGTGCCTACCGTGCCTACCCTGACTGCACGTCACTGGTGGCTGTAGCTGAAGGATTGAGGAAGAAGAAGGATTTGAAAGTTGAAGAAGTTTAAGAGGATTGAGAGGATTTGAAAAAAAACTCCATTGGAAAACCATGTTAAAAATATTATGAATATTGATTTATATTAATTCAAGCATAAGAGGTACAAAGCTGAAAAGATATAGCAGTCATAGCCTGAAACTGCTGAATTTGATAGCTGAACGGTTTTAATGGCTGAAGATTTGAAGGCGCTGAAAGGTGTCGCGGAAGAAATAGAATAAAATTAAGAAGTTGAATAAAGATTCAAAGAACAATACTTGGAATGCTGAAGCAGCATTCCAACAATTACTATTACAATTGAAATAGTTTGGGGAATTGTACTGTCTTATTTATCTTTTGACTAAACTTGTTTCACCAAAGACAACAGAAAATCCCAAGTGTCTTCCTTTTCTGGGTCATGCTTCTGGTCACCCAGTTGTGGATAGTATGTCCATGCGTGGAAAAATACATTGTTATGTCTACAAAATTATTTTAGATATAGTATACGTTTAGCTAGCTTGCAAATCCTGAGGATAGCCTACCGAAGTTGAATTAGCCAGTGTCGTTAGCGATGCTAGCTAACGTTGGTTTGCTAGCTGTATATAACATGTCACTGGGTCTTGCAGCTGTCTGATTTACTGAAATTATTATGTTCTACTAGCCATTTGCCTACGTTAGCAAGTCACTGTATTTCCAAGCCCTGATAGTGTAACTAAGACGACACAGTAAATAATTCCTCTTTCAATTCCTCTTTCAATTCCTCTTTCAATAAGCCCCCGTTCCAGTGTTGAGCATTAAAGGGGTGATTGACTTTTTTTTTTTGGTATTTCACACTGTTCCTTAAGGTCACCGACTAGGGTATGTAACATTGGTTGGGCTGAAAATGGCCCGGGTGCTATTCTATGCCCCCTGATACATCCAGTGACATTTTCCCGTTTTATGGTATGCTCATGAATATATATATGAGCTGCGCGCTGATTGGTTGCTTTACAACGAGTGAAGCTGCAGAGCAAAGACGCAACACGGCCAAAAGCACTCACTGAAATAACGAAGGTGGAGACTTGAAATAAAAACGAACAAATCTATTGTGTCTACACAACACTGTTTTCAACAGATCATTTGAAATTATTACGTTTGTTGTTTCCACTTCTGTTGTCGAAGCAAACATGATCGGCTTAGGTGGGTAACTTTAGCACTACAGCTTACAGGGCTGCTAACTTTTCCAAAAACCTTGGCGTGAGATTTGGTAGCAACCCCCCCCCCCCCCCCCGGGGGGGGGGGGGGGGGTTGAAGCTATCGCAAGCTTCACCCCCCCCCCCCCCTCCTTAAGCGAGCTTTCGCGAGCTTCACTTCCCCCCCCCAGGCGAGTTTACACGGCTGTTTGCGCGTCAATGATGCTTCACTCCATTAACCTGCGCCTCGTCCGTCACTGTTTACAACGTTAGCTTGGCTACTTGTTTGGCGTTGACTTTTCAGCATGAGATATACAATGTGTGGCGTGAGAGCGTGAGAAATGGTTGAAATGCGTGTGTCACACAGCGAAACCGTGAGAGTTGGCAGCTCTGAGCTTAGCAAACAAACTATCGTGATTCAACTCAGCTTCAGTTAGCTCTAGCTATCTTGCTGAAAAATAGATCTGGACAAACATGCATCTTAAATTGGAGATTTACATGATCACACAGGTTATTTATTTGAATGAAACACAGTCAGGTACATGAAATAACGTTAGCACCATTGCCAATAAACTAGGCTAAATCATCACACATTCTACATATGCTCTTGCGTTAGCAAGCTAAACTAGTTTACATGTCCACAGTCTAGGTGTTTTCGCTATCTAGCTGTTTTTGCATTCCTTGCAAATCAGCGTTAATAAATAGGGATATTCCCATAGATAAACATCAGCCATGCCTGTCTAGTGTCTTGTTCTTTGGGAAGATGGTGAAAAGTGTCAGGATTCCCGGTACAGCCTGTAACACTGCATTTACGGCGCTCCATTTTCAATATCTTGAAAACGTATTAACTTTCTTATTTGTAATTCCTGTGGAAGTACAGAGCAGCGCGCAGCTAGCTAAAAAAGTGTCGGAGATCTACGCGACCTCCGTTTATGTTCCTGGACCAGAAAACCAGAGGGCGGGTAAATGTACATTTTGGGGCGTGACAAAGTTGATGCTGCAACTTGTGACGTCACAAGTTGCACTGTTTCAAAAGTTAGCGTTTGCAAGTTGCAGTTTCAAAATAGCAGTGAGAAGTGAAATTTTGATAGGAAAGAGGTTTTAGTAAGTAGTAGACTTTGAGGTTCACTGTATATCTATTTTACACACCAAACTGTCATTTTTCAACTATGACAAGGTAAAATCGGTTTTGCAATCAATCGTAACTTTAAATTAGCTGCACGGTCTGTAGAGATCTTGGGACAAAGCCACTTTTTTTTTCTAAAACCGGGCTATACACTGTTTCGAAATATAAGCCGTACAAGCACAAGAAAGCTGTAAAATCGGGTTACAAACCACGGTTTTATTTCCGTAAAATACGGTAATAATAATGCATATACAAACAATAACAACGATTTTAAGTATTTCCACAACACTTAAAAATTATTCTTCACAAAGTCCCTGTCTGTAACCAACAACCATCAGGTATAAGTTGGTAACCTCTGGCTTGACAGCTTCTCTCTGGCAGCTCTCTCCTCTTCAGCCAACCTCACCTGCTCCTCCTTGTGGAACACACAATATGAAAGCAGGAGCCCTTTCACTTGAGTACTTAATCAGTCGGTATGTGGCCTCTCCTCCAACTCCTTTTTCTCCTCTAGCACTCTTTTCCTTCTCTCTTGCAGACTTCTCTGCTTCCCTCTGGAGAGCCAGGGCCTTTTCCCGCTGTGCTCACTCTTTGAAACAAGCAAGTTCAAGATGATCCCACAATTATTATTTTTTAATCTACCGCAAATGCATGGCTCCTCCCGAAGAGTAATCAAATGGGAAAACAGCTCACTTTTCAGCAGCTGCCTGTTTCTCTCTCTCTAGCTCTTTGTCCCTCTCCTGCTCCTTTTTCAGCTCATGCGCCCGGCAGGCCTCAGCCAGTTTGCAAGCTTGCTCTTGCTCCTCCTCTGCCCTCCACCTGGCCTGCTGCTCCTGCAAGCGCCTCTCCTCCTCCTGGGGTCACAGAAGGGTCAGACACAGAATTACATCCATCGTATACCGACATAAGCTACTCCCCCCAAAAACATTGGAATTGGGTCTCACAGCTTGTTGGATCTTTTTCCTCCTCGTTTCCTCCTCCAACCTCCGCTCCAGGGGTCTCATTTATAAAGCTTGCGTACGCACAAAACGGGGCTGAAAATGTGCGTACGCCACTTTCCACGCAAAGGTTGTGATTTATAAAAAACAAACTTGACGGGAGAATGTGCGGTCCTCCACGCAAACTCTGACCCTCCCGTAGGCCTACACACATTTTGGAAACAGTTGGAATTGGCGACGCAGATGACCGTACTGTAGTCAGACTGCAGAAAGTGAATGTGGGAAGAACATTACTCGTAATATTAATATATTTTGTTTTCCTCACACACGATTTTCACTCGATTTCATCATTATCATGAAGATTAAATCCAGCAGTGTTATTTGCGCTTGTACTGAGTGATAATTGTTCCATAAACACCTTGTACAATCCAACTCAAATTTTAAATAAAAATTCAGCGCTGTATGTCTCACCATCAGATTGTCCACTACGGGATGTAGGAGGGGGAGATTCCCGAGCCTGACTGCATGGAATACAGGATAACATCACATATCCTACCTTTAGATAACTGCAGAACACATTGTATAACTAAATATATTTCTTTAATACTGTGCATATATATCATCATATGTCAAAAACTGGAAATACAGTCGCTAAGCTCCCGCGCAATCGCTACACTCTACGTCCTCGTTATCAGTCCAGACTTCAATAGACTACTGTTCAATAACAAAATGCTTTTGTTATTGAACTTGAATTGTATCTCGACTCGCGGTATCACTGGCACAGTTGACGCCACTCGCACTGTTTTTTTTATTGGTGATCCACCGGCCACCAAATAATGTGGTTCTCGGGCCTCCGCCAATAGGCTAACAGTGTCTGAGAAGTTGTCATGCGCCATGGTTCACCGTAAAGAAGAATCGCATGCCAGGGTCATTCATGAGGTGCTTTGCATTGACCATTTATGGTCAAAAATGGGCGTGTTTAGGGCGGGGTAAAATGCAGATTCACGTACGCACACTTGTGGGTAGTCTGTGATTTATAAAGGGAACATTGCTTACAGGTGTGCGTAGGCACGGTTTTATAAATCAGATTTTTTTTTGGCGTATGCCATTTTAGGCTTTTGGGCGCACGTACACTTTTAGTAAGAATCCTACGCACAGTTTTATAAATGAGACCCCAGTTCTTCTTGCCGCTTGGTGGCCACCTTCTTCTTGGCCTTCTCTTCGGACAAGCACTCCACTCTCAGCTGAGGAACAACAGTACAGACATAAGAGCCACGTTGAACACTGAAGAACCCTTTGAAATGTCACTTTATAGGCCTAACACCATACTCATTATAATATTTCTCATCAATTTGTGGAATTTCTTCTCAATTTTCCTCTTCCTTCTGTTCTTCCTTCAAGTCTTTCATCCCTCTTCCTGAAACGGATGACGTAGACATATTGAAACTTACTGGTAAAGAGAAATAAGGCTAATCCAAGCAAGTATCAACATTTTACATACATACGAAAACTACTCTATAAATCCCCCAACATTTACAATCCGATCTGGTTTGTTCACTAACACTTACGATGATACCACTGACCGACTCGGGAGCGGGAGGAAGAGAGATGTTTGATTAAGAAACTACACAATTTCTAGAAAAATCTAAGCTATTCTGTAAAACTGGAGAGACTAAAGCTAGCAGATGGGAGGAGGCCAGAGTGAGTGGGACTTACCTTGGCATCAACTTTGAGAGGAGTGGTGTGTTTAATGAAGGACTTCATCACACTGCCACGGCCTACAGAGCTTAGGCCTGTATGTTGGGCCTTATTGCCTAGGCATCACAGACCATTGTTTAATGTTATGACACCGCTTAGAAAAAGCAACAGGACAGTGCTATGGCTAACAGTTTGAAAACACCTTAAACTTACAGTGGCATTTCTTGGGTGGAGAGGGCTTCTTCTTAGGGCTTTGGAAATCGCCTGATGCATCTGTGCTTCTGCGTTTTGAGCTTTGTCGGGATCTAGGACAAGGGCATAGTTGACTGAAAATGCATCTTTACTTTACTTTATTATTTGACTTTAGGCCTAAATAGTTTCACATCTTACCTCAACATTGAGTGTCACTGATTTTTTTTCCAGTAGCCATCTACAGACAAATCAAGCATGTGTAACTATGGTTGTTAAGCCACCTTCTCACACAGAACAAAGATACTACACACAGACCACCATTTATACAGCAGGTTCCATAAGCCCACTAACAGTCTACTTTTCAATTTCTAATTTCAAAAGAAATAATAATAATATAAAACAATGTTTCTTTGTGAACAAATGTCTCAATAGTTGGTGTGACCACTATTTGCCCTGATGACAACTTTACCTCTGGTATTGATTCTAAATGTTTGTGCAGAATTGTACAAAACACTTTATTCCAGCACTCCTTTACATCATCCTAGAGTCAAAAGTGTTTTGTCTTTTCAATTGTTCCCAAAACTGTTCAACAAGAATGAGTTTTGATGATGCCATATTTAATTGTAGGTTACACACAATTGAGTTAGCCTGTCGTCATTTTCTGATAGTGTGGCCCATGGTTTTGCCTTGGATTAAAAAGATTGTTTCATAAAATATATTTTGTGCTGCACTTAGAAATAGTCTATTTAGCTACAATTTGGCACTGGGATCTATTTTCAGCACTTGTCCTTTCAACCAGTGTTTTTTCAACCTTTTTCAAAAGCCCTAACTGGAGCACTTACAGGAGCATTAGTAGAAGGCCTAGCAAGACCACACTTATGAAATCAACATCAGTATGTTTGTGAATATTAAAGACTAACAGTAGTCTGTGCAGACAGACAGCAAATGGTACGACAAATGGTACCTGAACCAGAGCAGGGTGTGCTACTCTTGTCTTTGGTGATGATGGGGATGCTGGAAACCATGCTAGGAGTGTTCTGGGCCATGGAACGGGTGAAACAAATTCTGTCGGACTGTGGAAGGAGTTTCTTATCCTGAACCTCTGGAGAAGTCTGTGTGGGTAGCTTTCGTCTGTTCCCCTGCTGTGGTCGACTCTTCAGACACCACCCTAAGGCGAACACACAGTATGAACTTCAAAGGAAGTGAGCACATACTGTTGTTGTGGAGCTAAAAACACAATAAATTAAATCCCCAACAAACATTCACTAAAGGAATAAGAGTGTTTAATGAAACAAATATGGAATATACTTACCCTTTTGTATTCTCTACAACCTCTTCACCATCAGACATTATGACATCCTATTGAAAGATGACTTCAGTTAAAAAGTTGGACATCTATACCTTACTAACTGCAGAACTCAACCCAAGAAATTACCATCTCTAGTTTTGGACAAAAATGGCAGAAAAACAACAGCATTGTATTTTGGACACGGCCCTGCCACCTCCAATAATAACACTAAGATCTTATGTGATGACAATGTGCAGAAGCAGTGTTGCAAACTGTATGCACAAGCCAATATGCTGGCACGCAAATTTCACGTGTACGGATTATGTTAAAACTGCCCTTTTAAAGCCTCTGCACTCCATACAGCCCACCTGTGGTTCATTGTTCATGGCTCACATTAAAGCAAAAATGAAAAAGCTTCAGGTGGCATTTAATGATGCATTCAGAAAATTGCTTAAGCTCCCAAGACAGACAAGTGCAAGTCATACGTTTGCATCTGGTCAAATTCCCACTTTTCATCCTCTGTTAAGGAATTAAATGTATAAACATGTGCCGGCTAAATAATAAAATAAAATAATGAAAGAACGATTGATCAGAATGGCTCTAACAGATCCTACACAGTGACCAGGTATTCCACTTGCTTTTGGAAACATTGGAACAAATATTTATGTGTTTTAATCACGTTAGACATATTCCTGTCTATGTCCATTACTGTTTGTCCTTGTATTGTATTTTATTCTATATGGACCTGTATGTCTTAAATACATATTACTCACCAATGACATTACTGCTGCAGGTGGAGCTACCCATGCCTTCTTCAGGAAGGACACCTGGAGGCCTGCCGCACCGACTCCTGGGTCATGCTGTGGTGTAAGCCTGCCAGTGAGCACCCAAGGGTGAGAGAGTGGTGCACAGAGCTTCTGCGCGAGCTGGAGGGGGTGGTGCTGGCTATGGCAATTTTGGCCAGGGGAGGGCGCTGCTTTTACTAGTATTCCAGCAGATGATCAGTCGGCAGCAGTGAGTTTCACCACAGCTTCTGGCAGCTGTAGACTGGCTGGAGAGTGGTGTGGACTCGTAGTGACTATCAAACTCCTTCCCTTTCTCTGTCTCCTTGTGTGTTGTTCACCGGGATTTGAGCGTTAATCTCTTCTTTAGGTGCCCTCTCTGGAGGCCTATCTGAAAAAGACCTGGGAGGGTTGCTGCTGATACCTGAAAGCAGCTCCACAACTTCTGCCTCCTCAGACTGCTGCTTCAGGCCCTGCTTGTTTATACAAGTGCTGCGTTTGGGCGCTTCAAACACCTGAGGTTGTTGCCTCTGAGCCAACATCATCTTCAGCAATGAGATTCAGTGTACTAAGAGAAGAGCGGCGCAAGTTACTACGCTTGCCCTTTGAAAATCTAATGGGTGAAAATAGACAAACAGTTAGTTAGGTGTGCATAGCTATGAAAGTCACCCAAGTGAGTAGGCTACAGCACAACATACCATCTCTTGGCTGTCTTTTCAGCCTGTCCCAAAGAAACTCGTTTTCTGCGATTGCTTTTCTTCTGGGATGGGGTCTTTGGCTCAACTCTGGCTCAGCACTGAAATCACTGGGATGCAATAGAAAAATAAGCAGTTCATAAATCATCAATTATTGTAAATACAATAGAACCAACTCTGTAAAACCATTCCCCCCTCCATGTGCTCTCATATTTCCAGTAGTCTTAACTTGCAAATGGGAGGGAATACCCTACATTAGCAAGCTAGAGTATATGCACAACACAAACCTCCAAATTGTCAACTCACCTGGAGAACGTCCGATTGGCTTCCTGCTGGATCTCCACAAGCCAAACCATGTGGACGTTTTCGATATCACTTATAAATTCTTGTACTTTACCATAAAAAATGTGCACAAGGGCTTGCGTTGACAAGAACCCTGAGCCAGAGGTGGTAGGTTCGACTCCCGGTGGGAGCGAACATTGGCCTGTATGCCTCTGACGGAGCTTGCAAGACCATGTTTGTTACACTAGTAAGCAGT